>JALIZH010016914.1:0-43081 GCA_030522465.1 Rhipicephalus appendiculatus
TATTACCTTAGCTATACCAATGTCAAAATAGCCATGGTTTAGCATAAGTTGTGAATTCGTGAAAGAAACACGCCCGCTTAAGGTGTCCTACAGGTGTCGTTTGAACATTGTGGCATTCTTTATGCATTATCAATAGTTTAGTAAGGAATTGTATTCTGGTTCCTTTGCTCACTAAATCTTAACGTTTTCTTCAGGCCGGAGTAGGGGGGCGCTTGATGACGGTGTAATGTATCATTCGGCATTAACGTATACTGGGCCCACTGCAAAGGCTTGCTCTTAAGTTATAGCTGTGATTAGCTACCGGTGATTTACGAAGTTACACCAGTATCTGCCTCACCCATTTTTTTTTCTTATGGCAAATATAACCAAGTGCGACCGTCTGTGCGATTTTTAGCCTGTTAGACGCCATGTTACACACTTTCGCACGCATAAAGCAATAGTGCTATTTACGCCGTAGGAAGCAACGGATACTTCAAGATTTGCAAGAAGTAAAGGGTCGCTGTGTCCCTTACAGGTGGACGACAAGATTCGCCCCTCACGCGTGGGGAGTTCTTTTCTCGTTTGCGGAGATTCGCTGCGGGCTTTCAGGCACAGGGCATCGGACTTTGTGACCGCGTCTGCGTCCATCTTGACAACAGCGTCGAGAACATGGTTGCCCTATTCAGCATCACTTTCACGGGAGCATCGGTGCTGCTTTCGGAATCCGGCCCTCAACGAAAGTGAGCATATAGTATGAATTCTTTTAACCTTTAAACGCCCATAAGGTATCTATTGTAAAGACTGATGCAACATTCTTTGAAAGTGATATTTTTTATTATCCAAAGAACACAATGCAACGTCAAAAGTTTCCTTGTATAACGCTAAATTAAAATTATTAGGGTGGGAATATACTTCCCCACGGGCCTTTTGCAGAACCGCACCTGTAGGGGAACTTTTGAAAACTTGGTACGGCATGAACGGGAAACATTGCACGTCGGTTATACAATATTCGACCTCTTGTCACTACAGTTCACTTAAACAGTTCACTTACACAGTTCACTTAAACAGTTCACAACAGTTCACTTAAACGACACCAGCAACGTTTGAAGGTTCATGGCACTCTAGGAAAATGTAGTACTGGCGAAAGCTGCGCTTGGTCCGGTATAACTAACGGTTTTTTGGTCACCTTGAAGGCCTTCAGGGCACGTGCGTTGCTGCCTTTTATTTTCAACAGTATCCCATCAAAAATTGCCCCATCAGCCAACGCCTTGCTGTACAGTCGTATGGTCAATGTGTATTGCATCACCAATCGAGCTAGCAATTATGCACAATGGTTAGTCCTCGTCATCATCTTCCTCACTGTCACAAAAGTTGTTTACATCATCAAGTAAATAAAAGTACAAATCTAGTGCTTCTTCAACTTTCGAGCGCGTTTCCTTTTAGAGAAAGAGAAAATCGCATACTGTGGATTGGCATCGCGGAAGGCCCGCAGGGAAGTACATTCTCACTGCACAAGTACAATTCAAATGTCAATAACATGAGTTACTCATTATATTAGGACCTAAAAGTTGACCAGATAATAGCCCTACACTTGAGGCATTCAGTGAATGCATTTAATGACCTTTCTCACTGGGGCAAATACATTCATCCACGAATTATCACAGGTGATGAAATCTTGCGCGACAAAGTCCCGCTGAGAGAAAAAAAACATGGCTGATCCCTCTGTCAAGGAATCGGTACAACACGAAAGTAAAACGTGTCTTCACAGACGTAGGTGAGCGTTCCTTCTGCATTGTTTCACCACAAGGCCGAAGGAATGAATGCTAGAGCAACAAATTTTAATGGCACGCGAAGAACGGCAAGCACGTGGAAACTTGCTGCGCGCACCTAAAGCAGAAACGACGCACGAACACATGACGAGCGCGGACTGTCACAGCTCGACACCTAAAGCGCGCTGATCTAACACCAAGAAAGACGCACGAAACGACCGCAAAAGTATACACAGGACAGGCGCGAACAACTGTCACAATACTTTGTGTGTGAGCAGCGCGCTCCTTTCGTAAACGCGGCCGCTGCGGCGAGCGAAGCGACCTTCGTGCACTCTTTAACCACTGTACCTTCATAGCAAATCTGCGGTGGAATGACAAGACGTACAACGCGTCCCAACGCCCCGATCAGGAGATAAGCGCGCGCGCACGAACGACCACGCCCCGTGGAGGCTCACGCTCATCGCTGCGAGAGGCGCGACGACTTTTAAAACGCGCACCTCCGTGCCACCTTCGCGCCATCTCGCTAGTTATGACGAAAACGCACTGGAAGTCGAGGAGCTCTGAGGACTGCCAACGGTATATGGTGTATATAAATAGCTTGCCGTTAGCAAGCTGAGTTACGTACGGTCCCGTGGCCGAGTGGTTTCGTGCCGCGCGCTGTGGAGCGAGAGGTCACACGTTCGACGCCCGGTGGCGGAACGTTTTGTTCTAGCTTTTCTTTGATCTCAGTATGTTAGTTTATATTTTACAACGTCATATCCGTGACGGAAATACGTCAGAGGAGCCGTGGTGGATGGACCCCGGCATAAAACACTTTCGTGTTAAAAGTGTCGGTGGCTCCAACGGAAACTAAGGCATCTTGTAGCTGCTTGCATTGGAGTCGCTAAAATTTTGTCCAGTTGATTCTCAAACATCGCTTCAGATGTAGCAACCGTCCGAGGGTGGAGGACTTGGGAGTATTGGAGATAGAACTATTTAAACTTGGTGGGAAATATATTTCCCTACGGGCGTTTAAGGGTTAAATTGCTGGTCGTGTATCATTTACGCTACGGTAAGCAAGAGGTGACGCTAGGAATCCCTAAAGCAGGACGCATGAAAACATAGCTTGTGCTTTTTCATCTTGTCTGCTGCACTACATTAGCTTTGATGGCGAAAGTGTGCCTTACAACATTCCGTTTAGCCGTTACGCCTTTATCAGTTTTCGTTCGCATTTCACATGGCAATGGGTTTGCATCGGCGTTCATTAAAGGCCCGTAGCACTGTTGGCTGCAGCTTCATTTGAAACATCTCTTTAATCTTATAGGCTATCACTTTCAATATACTCGGTTGGTCGGTTGAAATGACACTTATTTGCCCGCGAACTCGACAGCGAACAAGCGCCACGGATCCGGTGATGAAGCGCCCACCCGAAGACGATGATGATTATCAGCCAAATAAATGATGATGATCGATTATTGCACAGATGAGGAGGACGTACATAATAGATGCCTACACCAATTCCTCCCACGTGGAAACGGCCAGCCTGGCCGCTGCAAGTCAAGCTGACGAGGAACGCCGCGTGAAGGGCTCCATGCGAGAGACGTGAACAACTTCGGTACTTCGGTAACGGCGGTCGATTGGGACGACAAGTAGCGGCACGCGATAGTTCACCGGTGAAGTCTGCTCCAAAACTACGCATGGGCCGATGAACCGAGGCTGGAACCGAGGCTGTAACTTGTTGCACGATAGTCGGGCATGCGCAGCACGCTCTCGATAAGCCACGCGAAACTACTCCACCTCGGCCAGTGTAGCTTACGCTACAAAGCAAAAGGCTGAAGTGCAAACTTTCCAATGGGTGGTTCATTGCCAGGTGATTTGTATATTGTTACAAAGCCGTCAGTAAAGAGGTCTCCATAAATATGATGAAGGACGAAGACTGCGATAGCGCTCGTGTTGCTGCTGTTCCGCCATGTTGGCTGCAGCTGCTTCTGTCTCGCAGTGCATAGTCTCTTTCCAACAACATCAACAGTGGTGTTACCGACGCGAGCCATGCGTTTTTTTAGGGGCGAATCACCTTAGAGGGTCTCAGCGTGTCGGCGTGCATCGTCGTCTGCTTGCTGCTGATGCTGTCGTGATGGTCGATTTGCTTGAGCGCAAGAGAGAGACCGCCTTGTCTCGCAAAGAGACTGTTCGCTATCTCTCGGCACTGCCTTAGCGCTCGCCGCGTGGCGAGAGAGAGCGAACGGCGCGCGTTGACTGTGGAAATGCTCCCTCGTCCGCGAGAGACAACGCGCTGCACAAGAGTTCACCGGCCACCCCGTATATATCAGCACTGGATCTTGACATGCAATGTAGTACCGGTGGGAGATTGCCCTTGTGCGTAGTTGAAAATAAAGATTCGCAGCGCGCGTTAACTAAAAGCGAACTGCATCCTTCGCCCCCTTCCCAGGTTTCACATTAGTGGAGCTGAAGTGCCCTTCCCTACATGCTTCGCCCCTCCCCAGTTTCGTTGCTCACGCTCGGCTCGCGCGGCCGGCAGACTCGGCGCGGCTGCTACACGTACTGTCTCCGTCGGTGGTCGCGGCTGATCGTGCGATAAGCCAGGCGCGGAGGTATTTTTTTTGTTTTGTTTTGTTTGTTTTCTTTTTCATGGCAAACGCAGCCATTACACCCACGAAGCGTAGTATAGACTGTGGGGTTTCATGCGCAACCCAGTGTCTTCAGCGCGGTACCTCGGTTCATGATATGGTGACGAGCGCAATGGCGAGAGTGGTTGCGTTGGAGGGGGGGCATTTTGGCCACCCGCGCTGCCCTTCGCGCCCTGCGCTCATTCTGCAGCCGAGACGCCACGTTCCCTCCAACCCCGTTTGGGGGGGGGGATTCCTCCTCTCAACCCGAGGTACGCGCGTCGCTTTCTCGGGGGGTCTCGGGGTCTTCCGTTTCGGAAGGTGTGACTGGCCGCATCTGAACCAAGCCGGGAGCACCGCCGCCGCCATCAAACCCTGCAGAGCCCGGCCATGGAGTGCGAACTACCGCCCCGGACCGGAATGCAAAAGCCGCGCGAGGTGAGATGAACAGTTATCGCTCCCTCGACGTGTGCTTGCTATTTGTTAATTGTTTTCACCAGTAGCGCGGAACGCTCCGCCGCTGAGGTGTTCTTTAGGACATGCTGCTCTATTGGTTGCAATTGGCAGATGTGTCACTAAGGTGAATGAATACCTTGAATTGAAAGATTTGTCTCTGTCCCCGCTGTCCTGGAACCCGCCGCTGTTGCGACTCAACGCGAATTGCGGGATAGGACGTCACAGCTCTGACTGTTAGGGCTGCTGCGTAGTACTATAGCGAGAGTGACTGACACTCCGATAGCGCGCGAAGCGATCCAAAAGAGGGACAGGTTCGCACATGCGGCTTGTTGTGTTCATTTCTCAATTAAGAACCCCTATAAGACCGACTGTTCGTATAAGTATGTTCGCTTAATCTGGGCGTTTCAGAAGAGTACTTAAATAATAATATTTAAGGTTTTACATCCCAAAACCACGACATGATTATGAGGGACGCCATAGTGGAGGGCTCCGGAAATTTCGACCACCTGGTGTTCTTCAACGTGCACTGACATCGCACAGTACACGGGCCTCTTCCATTTCGCCGCCATCGACATGTCTCCATGTCGATGGAGACAACCCGCCACCTTCGGGTCAGCAGCCCAGCATCGTAGCCACTGATACACCGTGGCTGACCATAAGGGTACTTTAAATGCGCTCTTCGACTTTTCGGCTTCCTTTTCACCGGCCAAATCGCTCGGATTTCATCTCTTCACAGAAATTACCAGCGGCCTCTCTTTTGAAACTCAAGGCGGTAATCAGCCTTTCGCAGGAACGACTTCAATGCTTAAATTTTATCCGACCACCTGTTTTATCTATTTTCAAAGTCAATTAACATCACCTATATAATCGCCGATTTCATTATTGTCTTGGTAGTTTTGAGAATTGCCGCCACTGAAAAAGTAATGTAGAACATGGGGAGCAAATGTCGCGGTCGCCTTATTTTCAGGATCTTGGGACACATTTCAAGAATCACCTGAATTCTCTGCAGTTTTCATCCCTCACTTTTCCCTCTGACAACATCCACCGGGTTATCGCGGAGACAGAAGCATCAAGCTTGATGATCGCGGAGCAGGACAGAGTCTCTTCATTAAGCATACTGACCTTCTCTATTCTTTTCCTCCCCCTTTTCCTCTGTAGGGTAGAAAACAGGGCGCAACCTGGTTAACCTCCCTCCCTTTCCTTTGCTTTAACACGAAAGTGTTTTATGCCGGGGTCCACCACATCTCCACTGACGAATTTCCGTCACAGATATGACGTTGTAAAATATAAACTAACGGATTGCGAAGAAAAAAGTACACGAAAAAACGGGGGGGACCCTTAAGCTTCGCCTTTAAGAGTTGAACGCGATAGCGATATCCTGTCTCTAGCGCATACTTCAACCACTTAGTGCATACTTGCTATGCACCCACTACGTGGTCTTAAGCGAATACGCGCAATAACGTGTGTGCCTTTTGTAATGGGTGGCCGGCTTTAAACTACGAAGTCATTATAATAGTCCCATGTTCTGATGCCCGATGACAATGTACGCTTGTACCACGCAACATTACTGGGATATTACATGTTATATTGCGACGCCTATATAAAAGGCGCTTCCGTCTGCGAAGCATGAAAGTTGTTTTCACTGCATTTCCAAGCAGAGGAAGTTATTTTTAATATAATTCTAAGCAGAAGCATGGCTGTGTGGTAGAACACCTGCTTGCCACGCAGACGGCCTCGGTTCGATCCTCACTCGGACCCGGAATTTTTTATTATTTATTTTATTTGCATCTTTCTCGATTTTTCGGTCACGGACAAGATGATGATTTTTCGCTCACAACCATCGACGCCGCCGCCGACACCGACGCCGGAATTTCTGCGTAATGAGCTCTTTAACGCTATGGCGTTAAAAAGTTCCGTCGCCTGGCGTCGAACCTACGACCTATCATTCCGCAGTGCGCGGCGCGAAATCACTAAGCCACAGAGCGTACGTTCTCCAGCTTACTAAAGGCGAGCTATTTATATACATCATATACCGCTGGCGGTCCTCAGAGCTCGGCAACTTCAGCGCGTTTTCTTCATTACTAGCAAGATGGCGCGAAGGTGTCGCGGAGGGCGCGCTCTGAAGGTCGTCGCCCCTCTTGCTGCGAAGCGCGCTCGCCTCGCTTATATCGTGATTGGGGCGCTTTGTACGTCTTGTGCTTCCACCGCAAGTTTTTTTTTGAAGTTACAGTGATTAAAGAGTGCACGACGGTTACTTCGCTCGCTGCAGCGGCCGCATTTACGAAAGGAGCGCGCTGCTCACACACGAAGTAACAATGGTGACAGTTATTCGCGCTCGTCCAGTATATAATTGTGCGTTCGTTTCGCGCGGTTTTGCGTTTTAGCAGAGCATGTTAAGTGTCGAGCAGTGACAGTCCGCGCTAGTCCTCTGTATGCTAATTTCGTACGTCCTTTCTGTTTGAAGTTGCGCGCCGCAAGTTTCGAGCTGCTTGCCGTTCTTCGCGTGACATTACAATTTGTTGCTGTAGCATTCATTCCTTCGCCCTTGTGGCCAAACAATGCACAATAAACGCTCAGCTACCTCTGTGAAGACACGTTTCACCTTTCGTGTTATACCGATTCCTCTGTCAGAGGGATCAGCCATGTTTTTTTTCTCTCTCTCTCTGTGTCCGCAGATGCAAGCATACTTCGCTCAGCATTGGCGCTGCGCACGAACTTGAGCATACTTCTGCCCTCCACAGTAAATCCTTCTTATCGAATTCCCCAAATTTGTGCGTTATGTACAGAGTCAAGAAACCGGCAAAAATTGCTCATCGCTGTGGCGCTTAAAAATCGTCCTCTGTATTGACTTAACTTTCAAAATAATTAAAACAACAACCTGTGAGATTTCAACAGCCTGATGATCTACCTATAATAAGTCGTCACGACAGGTCCATTCATGTGGCGCCTACTGGTCCTACTGAGGACCGCAGTGCGGTGCTTTCGTTAAACGACATAAATTCTGCAGGACACGATGAATTTACCTGTAGGTCGGTTTAAACAGTCAGTGAATTTTGTTGCGGAACTTTTGGCCCACATAACAAATACACCGTTTTCCTCCGGTGTCTTTCCGAGAGCTTTGAAACTTGGCAAAATAACACCGATATTTAAAACAACAAACTACCAGTCGAAAATTACCGGCCCATCACAGTGCTGTCACCTCTATTCAAGATAATTACGAAACTGCCTCTTGAAGTAATGAGAATTTAATCTGAAAAGAACAAAGTTTTAAGCACAAAATATGGGTCCATGAAAGCGAAAAGCAGAGAACTAACCTTGCTGAGCTTCGGGGAGAAAAATAGGTAGAACATTGAATTTAGGCTCCTCACTATTGCTTTCCTTATTGACTTAACAAAAGCGTTCCACATAATAAATCATGGGAAAGTGCTGACAAATTTAGAGGGTTACGGTATTCGTGGCACTCCTAACAAGTTAATAGAAAGCTATCTGACGAATAGGTAACATTATATATGCATCAATGGACGAAGTACTGATAAAAAAAAACTATCAGTACAGGCGTGCCAATGAGGCGCCTATTAGGTCGTTTCTTGTTCACTGTATTTATTAATGATCGCCCATTGTACATACCAGGAGAATGTGTCTTATACGCAGATGATGCAAATGTGTTCATAGCGTCTAAGACCAAGAAATATTTCTACAAAAAAGGCAAGCACACTCTCAACCCGCTCTCTTACTGGTTACAGAGAAATGACTTAATTCCAAATCTTACTAAAAGTAGCTGTGAATTTTGTTATGCTAAATGCATGCCATTTAGTAAGGACGGATAGTTGCAAGCATAGTTCGCTCAACATCGGCATCAGCAAAAACACGCCACTTAGTAAAGACAGGAGATTTGCTTTTAAGGAGATAACGTTGAAGCGCTCGTTTCGCAGAAATTCCAGCGTCAGCGTCGGCGTCGTTGGCTGTGAGCGAAAAATCAGCGCTGTCCTTGCTCGAAAATTCGAGGTAGATGAAAAAAAATAATAAAAGCCTTTGGCTCGAGTGGCAATCGAACTGAGGACTCCTGAGTGGCAAGCAGCTATTTTACCACAGAGCATCGCCAGTGTTTCAAAGTGTTTCAGGAAAAAAACCCTACGCGAACGTCATGTAGTGCGACGCGACTCGTTTACGCATGCAATATGGTGTCGTAGAAGCGTAGAATCGCACCAGCCGTCAAGACATGTGAATTCCGCTACGAGTTGGCGGTTTGTTGGCCCACGCATTAGAAAGCGCTCAGGCATTATTAATCATCCTCATCAACAAAATCATGAACAAAGCGTAGAGCTACGATGGTGCGCGTGTTGCCTTACGGACGTGTTGTGGTTACTTCGTCAATGCGGAAAAGGAAGAATTATGGCGTATTGTACACTTCGTATCAGTACTTGCAGTAAGCATACTGGGATACTTTAAAACGGCCAATGCTACACGCACGGATGTTCCTTTACTTGTGGCACGGTTGAGGTTCCCACCGATAAGGGAAGCGAGACTAGCAGTTGAGAAGGCGATGCGCACGGTGCCCGATTACGCTATCGCGTTCTACTCTTCAAGACGAAGCTCAAGAGTCCTCCACGTTTTTTTGTGAAAGTTGTGCCAAATCGCTTAAGCATTATGTCATCTGTTATTCTTCGGAAACGCTTCTACGCCCTTCACAACGATCTGTGAAGCACTAAATCTTGAGACATCTCTTTACACTGCCGCTTTTGATGCAAGGTCATTACTAAATGAGCATTAAATAATTTTTTATTCCCAGACTGAACAAGGCGAAGACTTTAGAAAATACACAGGTATAGGCTGCCTCAGTCGACGGAATAAAATTTCCGTAGTTTGATTTCAATTTTTATATTGAAAGCGGAACTCTGATGTGGTCGATACTTCATGCTTTCACTTCGTCTGGCGAGATGGCCAGACGAAGTCAAAGCGCTCTAAGAACGATTATATTATGCATGCGCATATTGATCTCGCAGGTGCCCCCCCCATATCTAATAAATTTAGCACCGCCCCAACACTCATATCTGTCATTATATCAGTACACAGACGCTTTTTATTTCTCGTTGGATCAATGGATGGATAGAAACACTTTTTTGAGATCCATTAGGTCACGCTAGTTTCCTAACCTGCGGCTGGTCGTTTCCAAGTTGAGACAAAGACCTCCTTTGGGCCGCAATACTGACGAATGGGACGCAGCTCTACGCAGTCTCACATTAGAAGAACAGCTATGGACAGTGCAAGGGGCGGTGGATCAATTTAAAATTTATTTCTATGCGCCTTAGGGCCAACGGCGTCAACGTGCCTTGTACACCAACGTGCCGTATACATTGAAGTAGAGTTTCAATGGTCCCTAATTTCACCATTCACACTTTAAAATGAAAGTGTTAGGAGAGAAGGAAAAAACCACTGCTTCAGCAGCTCGGCGAAAGTCTCTGCCCCTACAGTATTCGGCAGCAGACAATCAACTCTTTACATACATCAATGCATTTTTAAAACAGGAGTGCATCGATACACTTATAGGTCCTAGGTGCTTGGTGTTGTGATTGCGAACACATTATTATTTCTGTCGCTAATGTTTCATTTTTATCTCCTCTTTCAGATGAGCTCCTTTATCAAGTCGACCATGCGGACGCAACTCACATTTTGACCACTCCACAATACGCAACTAAGGTCTCGGCAGTGAAGGAGAAAACCAATCTTAAGGTATGCCGATTGCAGCGAAGAAATTATTACTTAAAGATATGTGAAAGACGACATTGACGTCGGATAAACTGCGAATTTTGATGCTGCTGTAGAGTCCATGAATTTGTAAAGTTAAGGATGGCAAAATGAACGTCTTCTTGGTAACATGTCAATTCTTTTGTTTTGTTTTTTTTTTCGGGGGGGGGGGCGGGGGGGGTGTAGTGTTGATTATTATAAGTACCCCGGCTCACGAAAGGTGTATCTGCAGGCTTATAAAAGCGCGGTTGCCAAACCATTGCTGAAAGTACAGCAAGAACGATGCTGTATATGCGGACTGAAGCGTATTTACCTAGTAAAAGTTAAAGCTGAAATGCCGCATGTTCTTGACACAACCCAAAAAATGCATTGGTAGTCCTTCGCTTCTAAATAAAAAAGTAGGCCGGGCTAGTTGGTACCGATCCATCTTCGTAGGAAGCTCAAAACTACACACAGACAGCAAGAAAGAAAGACACGACACAAGCGCTTAACTTCAACTAAGCGTTTATTTGGAAAAAGCGAACACATATATGGGTGAAAGAACGAATTCGTTATTTCACCTATATGTGTTCGCTTTTCGTTCTTTCTTTCTTGCTGTCCATGTGTAGTTTTGCGCTTCCTACGAAGATGGATCCTTCGCTTCACCACCTAACATTTGTCATAGAGCTACTTGCTGAAGTGACTACAAAACAAGAGTACTTAGACATTGTTCAAGGACACAGGAATTACAATATTGTGCCAACTATTCGTTATCCAAATGGTTTAGCTGTGGTTCCAATCATTTTTTCGTATTTTCGTCAGTACAGGGTGCTTTCGATTGTACAACAGTATAGGTGATCCGCAAAATGTGGCTCCATGCAACAATGCTCTGCGACTGTCAGCCACGTATGCCGAAGCATTTGCTTTTGTCTGATGCAAGTGCCGAATTCTATTCTAGGAGATGGAACTTTGCCTTCGCCGCGATGTTTTCACACTGCATACTCGAACGCCAGCGGCTGCAACGTTACCAGCTTTTCACAGATTGGCTCTAATTCTGGGAACAAGGAGGTAGCCAGAAAGTCACCAAGTAGCCAAGTCGTTTTTTTTTGCGTCGGGAAGGCTTAGCCTGCCCATCCTAACGTGCAGTGGGCGGGCAGGCTTAGCCTGCTCACTTAGCCGGCGCGCTGATCTCTTGTCTCAGGACAATAATCAAGTTTGACCAACCAACCAACCAGCCTCAAAATGTAACTAAATTGCCGCAAAGTAGCCAAACCTGGATACCCTGGTTACGTGACACTGAAAACTTGCCTTAAGCCAATTCGAGAATATACGAAGAAATCGCAACTTGTGACAGGGTCATGTTACCACACATTAATACTAATAATTAATTAATAATTGCACGGTCACGTGACGAATTGATGTCCCCGTGCGGTATGAAACTCGGCAGATCCCACGCCTTGTGGGAATCAGTTTCATGCGAAGCAGCCGGCGAGTAATTGTCTATGCTGCATAGTTTGGCTTTGAGCTAAGCGTTACGGGAAAGATCGACGTGTTTTTGTAAGTTAAGTTGTGTGCACACCGTGGGCTAAACAGGAACGTCGACTACAATGGCGTTTAAAGAGTAACTTATGGTCTGACGTAACGTAAGCACTCACGTTAAGAGACAGACAGTACTATCGAAACCAACGATCGAAACGAAGGGCTGTTTACGGTGTGATGATCGGAAAATTATACGTAACTTTCTTTATCGTATTCCTCCGTGGTCGAACAACGCTTGAATATAGCTTGCTGAATCATAGGAATTCGAATGTAATGTTTAGTAGCCTGCTATAAAAACAGAGCCAACACTGGAACCGCAATTGACGTTAATCCGACATGACGCCTTTATCATAGAAGTACATACGCTATGCCTATTATCAGTGCTGGCATGAAATTACATGCCAGCACTGCAACCACTATCGACGTTGCATCGACATTACGCCTGCATAGGGTGCTTTTGCAAAGCCGTTTCAAGACTGGTGTGGCTCTCTGGTAGAGTACCTGACTGCCACGCCCAACGCTTGGGTTCGATTCCTGCTGGGATCCTCACTTTTATTCTATGCGTTCGTGGGATCAACGCTGCCGATGTCAGTTTTTCTTAAAGCTCTCGCAGTTAAATTACCAGTGTCTGTTCTCGCCGTTCTTGGGTAGATATAAATTGTCAATCACCTATGGCGCATACCCGCATACCACAACCCATGGTATACGGGTATGTGCCACACATGTCTGGATGAAAGGGTATGACGACGTATACAACTAGACAGTGCTATTCCCTTTCCCTCCTATACCCATATTGGTATACACCAAGTTAAAGAGGCAATCACGAGAGAACTTAGACGTAGGCGGCTAGATAGATAGATAGATAGATAGATAGATAGATAGATAGATAGATAGATAGATAGATAGATAGATAGATAGATAGATAGATAGATAGATAGATAGATAGATAGAAACGCGCAAAGTGTCTTTGGTTTGCTAAGAAATTCTTCGCATTTAATAACGTGACCACGTGAGGTTCTTAAGTAGGAGGGTCTGATGTCCAAGTGGTGACGTCATTTGACAAGGACACGTGTCATGAACATCGAAGTCATGAGGACGTGCATATTGTTTACTCACCCATGCATGCGGTACTTTAGCATTTGATGCTCTTAGGGAGACTCAGCTGCCTCCTAATTTTTATGCAAGTTAATACGGTACGTGTTATGGCGTAGGTCGTATTATTTATGTTATGCCATACCATACATTGTTGGGTATTCCTGCTAGATAGTTAACTGCAATGATATTTTGGCATCTCTGCTATTCATGCAAAGGGAAACATGCGATACATTACATGCATAGTCCGCTTGACGTCAAAGAAAATAATATAGATATTACCAATGCAAGCAGACAGTGCCCTGGAAAGCTTAAATCTTGAATCAGCTAGCATGTATGTATGATTGTCGGTGGAAATACTTGCTGACTGTTTCCTAGTTCGTTTGTGATCTGTTACACAAGGTGTTGGTTGTGTATTTCAGGGCCTGTTCGTAATTGGCAACTCCATACCCGGATTTGTGTCCGTGTCCGGTTTCGCTGAAATGAACGACGACGACTTCAAAGAGGTGCACATTGACAACCCTAAGGAGACCACTCTCGCTGTTTTTCCCTCATCCGGGACGACGGATCACCCCAAGATAATTGAGATGTCTCATTACAGCTTGGTGGCGAACTTATACATGACGAAGTGCGTACCGTTCAGACCTTCAATTTGAGTGTAAAATTACAGAAATGATGAAATGGCCAACACATCGATGCGTGTTCATGATTACCTGTGTATTCGGGAAACTGAATATTTATTGACTTAGAAAAGTTCTCTTGAAAAATAATAGTGATATAATTTCTGCGGTTTTACTTGCCAAAACGACGGCATGATTATGACGCTCACCTTAATGGGGGACTTCGGAATAATTTTGATCACCCGTGGTTCTGTAGTGCGCACCCGCGAATATATGCACACGGGGCTTCTTGCATTCCGCCCTCACAGAAATGTGGCCCACTGACCTGGCTCGAGAATCGAACCGGCCACCTCGAGCCTAGCAGCGCGAGAGCCGATGGCGGCTAGGTTACCACGGCTAGACGAAATATGCATGTAGTTTTGATATGTGCGACTGGACCGTTAAACAAGCACTTGGTTGTTCTGGCTAATTGTGACCGGGCTTCGCGGACTATAACTTTCTCACGTGTGAACGCTTGGCGCATGCCTCACCGATATTTATAGCTGCGTTCTCGAATGCCTTCTTAAGGTTAAAAAATCGTTTCTTATAATCAGTTTGCCTATACGACGCGACATGAAAGTACATAGAAGCACGGACGAGCAGGAGAGATTTTGCTGTAATGTGTCTTGACTCATGCGTAGAAAGGCTATGCGTTAGATATGAGGATCACTTTTTTATTGCGACCATCGACGAGGCCGCTATCATTGAACTGCGAGTGATTAGTATCGAGGAGCAAAGGTTGGCCGATTAAAGGGCTCAATTTTCAATGGTTTAACTGCTGAGTTCTTCAACATCACAGCCACGTGAAATGTGGTGGAGGTGCCACTCAGTTTATGTACCCATCATCCCCGAGCCGTTTATCAAGCCCGTTGTTGGGGATTTACGACCCAGAAACCGTAATATAATAGAAAGAGCTCCGGAAATTTTGACCACATGGGATTCTTTAAAGTACACGTAGACCCAAGCACACGGGCATCCTGCATTTTGCCTTCATCGAACTGCGGCCGCCGCAGCTGGAATTCAATCCCGCTACCTGTGGGTCAACAGTGGAGCACCATAACCATAGATCACCGCGGCGGGTTGGAGCTAAGCCCACGTTGTAAAGAAAACACCATCGCCAACATGGAACATCGAGCTAGCCACAGGCTACAAGAACTGCACCAGCAGCAGGGGCTTAAGTCTACCTCACAAAACAATCAAGGTGGCGACGAAGACAACAGCCTCAGTGACAACCACCATGTCGGCTGCAACAGGCGTAATGCGGGAGCCCAGAGTTTGGCCAACGTTTCCTGGATCATGTGATGGCGCAGAAACATCGGTTGAGAAATTTCAGAGAGCCAATATGTTAAACAAATGCAGCATATGAGAAGTTGAGCCACGTTTAGTTTTGTACAGAAAATTCGGCAACGACTTGGTCTGAAAATCGGGAATCCACTCTAATGAAGTGGGAAGCTTCCCGTGGTTTAAACCTATTGTAAACGGCTACAAAAAGGTGCTACTCATGGCAGTTATTCTTCGCGGCAATTTAAAACCAGTTCGCCCATTTTGGTAAAATTGCAGATACTGTCGTTGGAGTTTTGCGCAGTATAAGTATGATCAAATTCGCTTATTCCGCAGCAAAATGCAATCTTCCATTCCACGGTTCAATGCAATGCAATTGAGCTAGCATAGCACGCAACAAAACCTTGGCAACTTCGGCATAATCCCACGACAAGTGAGCAGTATAGGCGAGAAATGTAGTCTTGCAATTTATCCTCATGAAGTTATGGAACCAAATGCTATGAATTTACACTTAAAAAATATAAAAGATAATCGCATGAGTAGCGGGTTGTGAAAAGAGCTATTTCCAACAACTGTCCACGATGTATGAATGGGGGTTTTCTTTTGTGCTGGTGTCTGATTGTACTTCTTCACAGATGTTGTTTTTTGTTCATATAAACAATGAAAAATTTGAAGAGCTCTGCCGTGGGGAAAGAGAAAAAGCGGTCGGAAAAGCGACTGAAGAGAAGAGAGGGATGGACAGAATCACAAGCCCACTTAGGGGAGGGGAGGGTAGCACGGCAGGTCTACAGACAGTCGCACAGATCGGCTGAAATTGTGTACTTCAGTAGCGCTTTCGTTGCCTTCTGCGCCCTTGACGGACATGTCCATGGTCATAGAATCCTGATTGCAGAAATCTGTCTCGAGCCCAGTTGGTGCAAGAGCATCTGGAGGGGAATCGCTAGAAGTAGCCTTTGGCTACGGGCCCGTACAGCGAGTGCACGCAGCTGCAGTTATTTCTATGAAGAAAAGTGGAAGCTCTAGCTTGGAAAACGCGTATTGTTTCAGAGTCATGAATAAGGCTCCATACAGTAGGAAAGACAATCATTATTTCGCGTTTCATGTGTTGCATACCCGTTTTCACTTCACAGCCAGCACCCGTATGGAATGTCAGAGCAGTATATCTCCTTCGTATAGCAATCGAGTTGTGATGTAGTCGAGCGCAGAGTAATATCTATTTTCATAGCAGTTGCCGTCATTTGAAGTACCACTCAATGACGCCACATAGGCAAAAGGGCGCACAGTAAAACAAAATAATATCCTACCCCTTGCCCCTTGATCCATTGTGCGACTGACAAAGCTTAGCCTGAAGTAGAACTAAAATGTTTAATAAACTTCTGAGGACAATAAAAGACCGCCCTGAATTTGTCATTCTTTCTTAAGGAACTCGTATTTCAAAGTTGAGTAGGCTTTAATTGTGCATCAATAATTGTTTTTGCTATTGGCAGGTTTCACATTGGCGCAGTATTCAATGTGCAATTGTGTTAGTGACAACGTAACAACACCATATCTTAATATTCACACTACCCGTTAACCTGGGTTGCAATGGCATTTTGTACCAGTTCGCTAGGACCCATAGATAGCAGTGTTGCCGTGGGCCAAGGTCATTTATCAGCCGCTGTGAGGAAGCCTATGAAAAAAAAAATGCCGGGGACAGGCGAAGCGTTAAGGGAGGGTGTTTCAGATCCACTAACGTGATATCTGGGGAGAGGTCAAGCATGTAGTGTTTTGAGAGAGATTTCTTTGATGAGATACTAGTGGCGCCAACCCTCAAATCGAGCATGTAGGGAAGGGTGTCTTCGCTCCACTAAGTTCATCGGAAAACTGCGTCGGAATGCAGCTTACCCTAAGGCACTTCTTCTTCTTCTTCCTTCTTCTTCCGCACATGCCCGGTTTCAGTTCCCTACGGCATGTAGGGAGAGGTGTTTCAGCTCCACTAACGTCGTCGGCTGTTTGTTGGGCTAACTGTTGCCTTCATTTTTAGTGGACCGGTGGCGAGCAGTGGGATTTGCCCACTTTTTGTGCCAGCATGCCAGTTTATGATGGACCGTGGCTACATGACACACCGCGACGACATTAGACGCCGATAAGAAAAGACCCTAAGGTGCTTCGCACGTAAAAATTGGTTGACCCCTCCATCACAGGAATCGATATAACACTAAAGTAAAGGATGTCCTCACAGAAGTAGTTGAATGTTTATTGTTCATTGATATACAAGAACTTGCACAATAGCTATTGCAGTTTGGCAGTTATAGCCCCGTTTGATGTGAATGCACCCACGTTCACGCCTGATGGCATTGCTGATCTTGACGACTAACCTTCATGATCATAACTAAACTTTTGTGGTAGCTATACTAGTTAACATACACCAGGACAGAGCATAAGGTGAATACCGCGCAAAGATGGCGTCAACATGCACATAATTAACAGCGGTACTCGATATAATTGTAGCAAAACAGTCATTTGGGCTAGTTGGTGCCGATTCATTCTTAAAGCAAAAAAGTGAGGCGCACTACGGAACAGAGACAAGAGCAGTTCCGTAGTGCGCCTCACTTTTTTTTTTTGCTTTAAGAATGTACTCGATATACTCTCTATTAAAGCGGCGTCATTTGAGGGCCTCAATAATGCCATCATTCAATCATTCATTCATTCGTTCATTCATTTAGTCATTTTACTCCATAAAGTGTGATTGCCTCTACAGCCAGTAATGATGAGCTATAATTTCGAACTGTCATTTTAGTGTCTTGGCCACCTATCAGCCTGGAGATGTCATTCTCACCTGGCATCCCATAGTATATGCATCCGGTTTCATGTTCCTTGCACTAGCTGCCTGCACCGGAGCCACATGCGTCATAGTACATCCTGGATTGACATTTGAACAGTTCGTGCACTGCGTCAACAAGTACAAGGTATGTCTTGTCGCTAAATTGTTCTGGGTACCAAGTGATCTTGTCGACTACGCGTACGCGGTTGAGAGGTTTACTCAAGGAAAAAGTCGAGGGATCTCATAGGACTGCGTTGGTATGGCTAGCTTAGAGCTTTACAATGACCATTTTGAGTCAAGTCGATTGGCCTTGTAAAGAACAGGGCGGAAATAGTACGCGCTCATTCATTTAGCAAATACAGTTCACTATATATCAGTGCTTCTCAAAACCTTATCAGCAAATGACAAGCTTCGCGGACCAAACATAATTAAAGAATCAGAGTGAAACACGCCGTCATTCACTACCCTTGTCGCGAGCGCAATAGGGACATATGAAAAGCTTGCTTCTTAGCCTCCGTTAGCTTGAGTTCTTGTCGTCATGAGAGAAGGCTCTATAATCACAAGAAATAAAAAAAGCATGATTGATCCCTGTGTCATAGGAATCGGTATAACACGAAAGTGAAACGTGTCTTCACAGAGGTAGTTGAGCGTTTACTGTGCGTTGTTTCGCATAAGATCCAAGGAATGAATGCTATAGCAACGAATTGTAATAGGGTAGCGAGTTCGCGAGTTCGAAAAGGTCATGACGGCCAGCGCAAACGAAACACAGAAAGAAAAGAAAACAACGACACAAGCGCTGTCTATCAACTGAATGTTTAATGAAAAAAAAAAAACACTGATATATATATATATATATATGGGTAGGAAAAAAAAATTAACAAAACGGCACACGCCCCAAAGATGACCAACATAGAAAAAACTCATGCGTACACTAACGTAATTGCGCACCTTCCAGAAAAGCCACTTCCTCATCAATTAAAGCGATAGAAGGGCAGCTCACGCGCGTGTCTCTCTTTTTTTATAATTTCAAACGCCTCCGCGATTTCCCGAGTACGCTGGCTCGTGTGCCTAGTCACCACGACCGTCTTATTCAGCTCGGGTGCGCAGCCGCACTGTCGGCAATGGAGGGCAAGGTGTGAAGACGGCGCGCCCTTCAAAAAAGCTAGCATGCTCCCTCAAACGGATGTTGAGACACCTCGCTGTCTGTCCTATGAAGGAACCACCGCAAGACAAGGGTATGGTGTACACAGCGCCGCAAGCGCAGTCAACGAACCGTGGGGCGTGTTTTCATGGAACACACACGCGGTCGTTCTCTTCTCTGTCTGTGTTTCGTTTGCGCTGGCCGTCATGACGAATTGTAATGTCACGCGAAGAACGGCAAGCCACTCGAAACTTGGAGCGCGTTCCTCAAGCAGAAAGGACGCACGAAAAGAACATACAGAGGATGAGCGCGGAACTAACAACTGTCACAACTGAACAATTAAAGCGCTCTGCCCGAACACAAAAAAGAAGGACGCACGTAACCAACGCACAAGTATGCACAAGACGAGCGCGAATAACTGTCACATTTGGTACTTGTGTGTGAGCAGCGCGCTCCGTTGCAGAAGCACGGCCGCTGCAGCGAGCGAAGTGACCTTCGTGATCTGTAACTTCAACGCACGTTTGCGGTGAAAGCCTAAGACATACAAACCGCCCCGATCGCGAGAGAAGCGCGGGTGCATGAGCGACCACACCCTGTTGAGGCGCGCTCACCACATCGCGCGGCGCGACGACCTTTAAAGCGCGCCATCCGGACCCTTCGCACCGTCTCGCCAGTGATAACAAGAACACGCTAAAATCGCCAATCTCTGAGTACCGCCAGCGGTAAATGGTGTATATAAATAGCTCGTCGTTAGAAAACTGCGGAGCGTACGCTTTGTGTCCTAGTCGGTTCGCACCGCACGCTGCGGAGCAAGAGGTCGTAGGTTCGACTCCCAGGGATGGAACTTTCTCTTGTAGCTTTTTCTTTGCCGTGTGTTAGTGTATATTTTGCAGCGTCATATCCGCGACGGAAGTAGGTCAGTGGAGCCGTGGTGGACCCTGGCATAAAACATTTTCGTGTTAAAAGAGCATCCAATTGATTGACATCCTTTGGCTACAAACCATGTCAATCAACTAGATGCTCTTTTTTGTCTGCTTGTGAACACCAGCCAGAGGACGCAAAAGAAGACGACCTTATCCTTATCTTTTACCCTCCTTACCTTTGAGGCGCCTTGGTGCGTTTCATAAACCAACCTTATGCTTCAATCCAACCTTTCCTTAACCTTATCGCCGCGATAAGGTGGCGTTTCATAAAGTAGCCCGGGAGGTACCTTAAGGCGCCACTTATGCAGCGCACTATGGCTGATCATGCAAGCAGCCTTGCAAAGTTGAAAAAAAAAAGATGACGTACGCGATCGGCGTCCATATGAGTAATTAAAGCTGCGAGTACTCGGGAACCACCAAAATCCGTGGAAGAGTTCAGCGATGGTGTGTTGCTGAGCAGATTCCGCTTTTTGAAGCGAGCACTTCTCCAGCTTGTCCCCGAGCTGCCGCTGGAAACCAGCCCCCCTTTACGGTGGTTTTTACGTGCCACCATTCCTCCAGCTGCTGGTGGCACACCGTTTCTACTCGTTTATATGTCACTTTTCAAATTGTGAATAGTGAGTTGGTGTACATGCGCTAAGCCTTATTTCCCCGCATTATTAGACGTGTGAAAAAAATTACTTCGGACACGGCACGAATGCGTACGTGTTTCACTGAAGGCAGAAAGAAACCTTTTTTTTTTGTAGTCACGTGGCCATTGGTGGCGACCAACTAGCAAGGATAAGTAAACGAATACGCAAGCACTCAATAACAAAGCATATGTACTACACACACAAACACCCATACACTCTCACGCATGCACAAACACACATGGACAGACGGAGAAAAAAAACGAAAAGTTCATAGCCTCGCTCCCATGCTCAATCCTTATCCCGATAAGGCCACCTTACGTAAGGCTGCCTTAAAACCGAATAAGGCGAGTTCATGAAACACACCATGGCCTTTTCTCATCCTTAAACTTTTCTCTTCCTTATCAAAGGGCGTCTTATACCATTAAGATAAGGGAGGTTCGTGAATACGGGCCTTAAACAACCCACCATGTCAGAATGCTGTGGAAATATTAAAGGCCACGAGGAACGACCCAACCACCGTGTGTTTCACTAGTAGGAGGGTATTAGCCGAACCACCCGTTGTTTGGTAACAGTGTTAACCTATAGATTGCTCTGTGTCACTTGTGCGGCCGTCAGCACCACTCGCCGCTAGCACTTCACAGCAACGTGTCCCATCCAGGCGGAAAAAATGACTGTGGCCACTCGTATTAAAAAAAAAAGTGTGTGGCATAATTGTTCTTAATAGCTGTTAGAATGCTGAATATATGTAGCTAGGGAAACGCTGCTAACCTATACCAAATTTGACCTAAATGTTGTCATAGCTGACCTAAGAATGAAAATACTCCTTTACGAATAGTTAATTACTTCCGGCTCTAAAACGATAAGTGTGACAAGATTGCACGCGTTGCGTAATATTGGGTCAACCCGCAGTATATCTGGTGCGAAAAAAAATATTGGCAATTTCAAGCATATGCGCTTGCTTCTAAGCACGCAAGCCATACATGGCCGACGGCGAAATTATCGTTTTCTAAACATAGCCTTCTTCCCAGCCTCAGCGTGCAGAAAGCGCGAAATAGCTCCATGAGGAACAAATAAGGTTCTACAAAACAGCTGAGGGTACTACCAGTGTGTGTGCATAACGAGAAGCAGCTTCCCCACTTTCCGCAGAGGCTGCCAAAACTACAAAGAAGAATAGGCTGCTTTAATGTAACAACGTCAGTTTAATACCTGTAGAAATACTGGGCACTGTAAGCTAATCATACAGTCAATTTATGCACAGACATGTCGCATTACCAATCTGCAACAGCATCAAGAACGTTTTCACCATGCTACACTGAATCAGAAAAAAAAATGCCCCCCACCTCCCCGAAGGGAATCGTGAGGAAATGCGAATGCGTTTCGCGCGCGCTTCACTCCATTTATATATACGTGCGAGCGAGCGGACGGGAGTGTGGGGCGCAGGGAAGAGAGAGAGCGAACGGCGAGAGAAGGAGCGGTGAAGCACTGCACCTACCCTCTGCTACACTCTCCACACACGCGGGAGCTCCGCCGAGCTTCCGCGATGCGAGTGCCCTCACACACCAGAGCGCGCTCCTCCTCTCCACTCACTCTCCGCTACTCCGCCCGCACCACCTGCTCTGGTTGCTAGGGGCGAGGATAAACGCGCGCGCCCGCAGCTCTTGCTATGGGAGAGGGAGTGAGAGCGGAGAGATAAAAAATTACACCATCTTCCGCTAAAGGGAACCATGTGTAGATGTGAAGCAGCGGGCGCTAACGCTTACACTGGCGGTGGCGTTGACGCTGGCGCTCATCGCAGCGCTGCGCAGGAGAGAAAACTGGGGATGCGTAAAGCACGCAGCGATGGAGCGGTGTTTCCTACTGGAACATGCCAATCGCTGCTAATGTGCAATGAGAGACAGAAGACTCCGACTGGACACAGAGACTCGCAGTCCGCTTTTAGTTAACGCGCACGCTGCGAATTTTTATTGTTCTACAACGCACAGGAGAAATCTCCCACCGGCACCACCTTGGAGGTCAAGATCCATTGCCATATATACGGGGTGGCCAGTGAACGGTTGTGCAGCGCGAGCAGTCGGTTTTTTCAACCAAGAAACTCGCTAGCAGACGCTGCCTTTGTCGGCGTCGCGAGGCGAGAGAGGGGGGGGTAGCGTAGGAGAGGAGAGAGAGGGGGGGGGGGGCGCGCATGCGCAGTGGGAGTGTGGACGCTGCGGGCAGAGATGGCTAGAGAAGAGAGGGGGGGGAGCGGAGAGGAGAGAGAGGTGGGACGCACATGCGCAGTGGGAGTGTGGACGCCGCGGGCAGGGATGCCTAGATGAGAGAGGGGGGAGCGTAGCAGGGGAGAGAGGAGGGGAGGCGCATGCGCAGTGAGGGTGTGGTTGCCGCGGGGAGGGATGCCTAGAGGAGAGAGAGAGGGAGAGAGGAGGTTTTTTATTTTTATTTTTTCAAAGGGTTTGCGCATGCGCAGTAAGGGTGGTCACGCCGCACACCACCACCACACCTCCTCAACCTATCCTCCTCCCCGCAGACCCCGCCGCCGGACAACGCCGGATGCCTGACATAGCCCGACTATGAAATGCATTCGCCTTTAAAAATGTTGCTCTGTAGCCATGTTTTTTCACAGCAATAACAGACTTGCACAGAGGCGAAATGAATGGAAGTGTTATTCTGTTTTGTCCTAATGCCTTCTTAATACGTCGCTCGCGCGGAACACTCCATAGAGACATAGGTACCATAGGCTTACTTTTCGGTTACTTTTTTGCAGGTGACTACGTTAGCGTCAGTTCCAACACGGCTGCACGTTTACTTGGCAGACATGATCAGGACAGGAACAAAACTATCCTCCATAAGGACAATCAACATGAGTAGCACCGTTTTAACCGCAACGTTTGCCAGGAGGATACTCGCTGCCTTTGATGGTGTACGCTCTCTGCGGAACCATTACGCCATGTCTGAATCCTGCGGTATCCTGTGCACACCTCCTCAGGGTGAAATTTCATCAGGAAATGTCGGCTTTCCGGCACCGATGGTTCAGCTGAAGGTAAGTAGAGCTGATAGTTCCACCGCCTCCAGCACGTGGCCGGAATATACGTCTTCTCTTCACAAGAAGGGAAATCTGGGTTAGTTGGTGATGCAGTGAAAGATCGTTAATTTGAACCTCGTTAATTCCTAAAATGGGACGATTCGGACGTGTGGGCTGGTCTCGGCAAGCATTTGCGCTGTTTAACAGTATCAAATTCTCGTTTATTCGGTCACATTTGTCCGCAACCCGGTTAATTCTGACGGTCCTCAGAGCGCACCATGCGCGCAGCGCCGCAAACGGCGATGCTATAAAGACCGAAAGCGGCGTTCGCAGACAACCGAAATGTGCAGGCGCTGTCCGCTTCACCGTTTTCATTAGTTAATGACCACGCTTTTGTCCACGTGCAGATCCGGCGCTCGGCAGCTTCGTTTTAACTTGACGCCATGCGCGTGCAGTCTCACAGAACTAGCATATGGCGGAAGTTGATGAAGATGAAGAACTTTCAGCCGTGTAATTCGGTATTCTGGCATATAACTCGTTTGCTAGATCGTAATGGACGAACTATCAGACGCCGTCAATTTTGCCTGCGAAATAACCATAGTCACGTGCGCTTGGTGGCGGTAGCGATACGTAAAAAGGGAGCGATTCAAGGCACGTTTCGGGCTAATTAAACTCGGGAGTCTGACACCGTGATCGCAATGAGAACCAAGTCACAGGAAGACGAAAATTGCGGCTCTACGTTGCTCTTATGCAAAATAAGTGCAGGATTTACGTATTTATCAAGACATAAAAGGGTTTTGATATGTAACAGACACTTCTTCGGTCCTGTGATATCCGAATTAACGAGCTGTTACTATAGAAAATTTTTGAACAGCTTAAAGCGATGAACAGGCGAGGATGGAGATAAAAGGTAACGACAGAAACGCTCGTGTCATTACCTTGTTTCATCTTCGTCCTCGCTCGTCTAGCACTTTAAGCTGTTGAAAAACGTTTTCGCTTGTCGTGTTCTATGACTGTACTTGATAGGAAAAGATTGTTTTGCCGATATGGTTATTTTATTAGCTATATATATTTTCGTTCAGGTAGCAACCATAATGACAACCATATATGTTGCTTTAGCAATGACTCTCCCTATTAAGTACGAGTACAGTGTTTTTTGCATGTTTTCAGCAGGTTAACGGCATTTGTAATTCTGAGAATCGAATATTGGGTAATGTTCGTAGCAATTCATCCGTGGAATCATCCCCATTATAATTATAGCTGATTAAACGCCTCATGACGCTTCATGAAGGTAGCTTCGCCATTTATTAAAGTAATTTGTGGCGAAAGATGACGTCACGCGCGACGAAATCACCCGAGCGCTGCCAACAAGCTGCGCCTCAGATGTCGCTGATTATACTCTGCGCTACGCGATTTTGCAAGATGGAGCACCACCGCTGATGCTTACCGACCGTGGCCGCACATTCCATAGTGGACCTCTGCTATGGCTTTCATCATCACACCTTACGGTGAAGTAGCGTGCTTTTCCCGAAGACAAAGGGGACACGAAAGACACGGCACTCGCTACACTTGCAACTAAATTTATGTGCGAAACGACACCAACAAGGCCCGTTTTCAACTCTACTGGACGTCATGCAGTCATGTGAAATTAGGCACAAGGTCACTATTATTCTGTTAACCCGAGTACGTTAACGTTGGCTACGACAAACCTCAGTTTCCGGCGTGAACTACGATTACCCGCCAACTGCAGTTCATGCCTAGTACACGGGAAAAGCTGTCCCTGGTTTATGGCTGCGAAGCAGGTCACGGCGCACGCAGGTTCAGGAATAAAATATAAATATTCAGGTGCTTTTCATCAGTATATTGCTAAATAAAAGACATTTTCTTTAAAATAGCCCATTGTAGTATTCGCGTTCCCAGAGCAATTGTTTTTCAAATGTTTTGAAAACATTTTGAATAAGTGAATGCTGGTCTAGGAACTATCACCTACCACAACTGCTATCATGACTCATGCAACAAAGTTCACCGCTTTGTCGACCGAACAATCGCGCCTTTTAATTACCATCAGTCCTTTCAATAACGTGTACGCACACCTCTATGTAAAAATACTGTTGGACTACACTTCAGAGCACCATAAGATCACTGCAAGTGGTGTCGCAGTCTTGTGTATAAAGACGGGGTTTGGTGAAGTCGCGGACAGAGGTTTCTAAGGAGAGCTTCGACGGGCAATCGGATACGCTGAGTCACTATGGCTACCCGGCACATTCGCTTACTCATTTTTGTGAAAACATTATTTCTTGGATAACAGCAAGTGGGCCACAGCGTCCACTGTGAAGAAATTAAAGTGTACGGATATACTCGATAAAGTGTGCGGGAGGACCACCGCCGCCATAGCTGAATTGTTAGAGCATCGCATGCGTTCGTTGCTGGTTCGGTCCCTGTCGGTGCAAAGTTGTCTTTTCGTACATTTTAATTTCATTACATTTATTTCATAATTACTACGAACAGCGTCCCCTATACTTTCCTTGGTTTGATTGTCTGTTGGTTGTAATTAATGGGGTGTTAAACAAAGTAAAAAGTCGCCAGATCCCACGCACTGTGGGAATCGATGTAATGCGAAGCAGCCAGGAAGGAGCAAATCATGCTTTACATATTTTGCATGTCACGTTTTACATGTTATGACCTGTCATTTATGTTCGCCATACCGTCACGTCGCGCAATACCAATTTTGGTGTATATCAAGCTAGCGAACTGGACGCAAGCGCACCACGAGCGTGGCTTGTACATGGCGTTGTAGATGACATGCATGCCATGATTTCCAAATTACCACTTGTCATTTATGTTCGTCATACAGTCACGTCACTCAATCCCAAATTTGGTGTATATCAAGCTAACGAAACGCCCGCGTGCGCGCCATGAGCGTGGCATGCAAGTCATGTTGCACATGACAAGTCATTATTTCCAAATTACCACTCGTCATTTATGTTCGTCATACAGTCACGTCACTCAATCCCAAATTTGGTGTATATCAAGCTAACGAAACGGCCGCGAGCGCGCCATGAGCGTGGCATGTAAATCATACTTTTCATGACAAGTTATTCATGATTTTCATGATGTGACCAGCCATTTATATTCGTCATACAGTCATGTTATGCCATATCAAATTTGGTATATATCCCATTAACGATACGGCCAGGAGAGCACAAAGTCGTAGGCGGCTAGATAGATAGATAGATAGATAGATAGATAGATAGATAGATAGATAGATAGTAAGATAGATAGATAGATAGATAGATAGATAGATAGATAGATAGATAGATAGATAGATAGATAAGCTCAATGTCGCCGAAGTTCGCTAAGAAATGCTTCGCATTTAAAATACTTCCCCATCTCCCGCTAAAGGGAACCATGTGTGGATGCGAAGCAGCGGGGAGATAGTTAGCTTGAGCGGGAGAAACGTCGCCGCTCTCGTTTCGCGGCAGCGGTCCGGGCGCTCATCGCAGCGCTGCACAGGAGAGAGAATGAGGCGCGCGCGCTCCGTCATTTTCATACCGCGGAACTACCGTGGCGCCCCCCAGCGGAGTATGCAGCTGTCGCACCACCTGTCGTGCGCGCCGCTCCGTAGAGGAGAGGATTCCTAGAGGAGAGAAAGGGGGGTGAGCGTAGGAGAGGAGAAAGAGAGAGGGGGGAGGGGACGCGCATGCGCTGTAGTAGTGTGGGACGCGGGAAGGAGGGACGGCCTAAGCCCCCTCCCAAACACATGCAAGCAAGATCAAGGAATGGAGTCAACCTGGGACACCACCTGCCTAGCCATTGCTAAGCAGCCTCTCTGTGCTCTCGGCCATGACTCTGGTGACTGTGGTCGTGGTGGACGGCCTTATTGTAGTACAGTGTTCTGGTTCGCATAGTGGGTGCTTCCTTACTTCATGAAAGTGGCCGGACGCGGGACGCCGGACGCGGGAGGGAGGGACGGACATAGCCCCGAGCATACGATGTTTCGCATCTAAAATCACCATCACGTGATGACGTCACCATGACGTCACGTCGCAGAATCGGTGACGTCATCACATGACATCGTAGCTGCGTCAACGGTGGGCCGATCACGGAGGCAGTGCAAAACCACGTTAGATGCAGAAAGCTTTCGAAGGGTGGCGGAGCAGGATCCACACATCGACCGAGAAGAAAAAGAATGTAGCTTTCGCCTTCCAGTCGTCTTAGGTGAGCGCATGAGGGACCCTGTGAGTTTTGGTGAGCTGTGAGCTTGTAACACGATCAAGTGCTACGTGGCGCCAGGAGGCAAAAGAAGAGTGTTCCACACTGGCCGTGTTGGATACGAGCGGCGGTGACTAACACTCCCAGGTTGATACGGACTATTAATCTCTTGTGGCGCATAACCTCATGCCATGGGCCACAGTGTGTATTTATATGCCGGACGTGACTGGTGGAAAGGATTTCATGAGGTGCGCGACAAGCAAGTCACGTTATTTTATGGCGTCCCCCCTCACGTCCCCTTATGCCAATTTTCGCATACAGAGCGCCAGGCGTAGGCGGATAGATAGATAGATAGATAGATAGATAGATAGATAGATAGATAGATAGATAGATAGATAGATAGATAGATAGATAGATAGATAGATAGATAGATAGATACGGCCAAAGTGCCTTTGGTTCGCTGAGTAATGCTTCGCATTTAAAAGCAGTGATCGAATTTCGAATTCCAATAAGCTGCAGGAATGTGTCTGAATGAATGAATGAATAAACTTTATTAAAAGTTCGGCAGTCTCCTTCAGGGAAGGGGGGGGGGGGGGGAGAGGGAATTGACCCATGTCCCTTCCCACTCTCCGTCGATGATGGCGGTGCCTCAGGTGACGGCTCGAAGGCCTTGGACCCGGGCGGCATCTTCGGCTTGCCGGACTGCCCAAAGCTGCTCGGAAAGCTTGTCGCTGGTGAGTGCCGCCTCCCAGCGGCAGCGACGCCGACGCAGCCGATCCGCACTAGTGACCGTAGCCGCGGCGGCGGCCGGCCCCTGCCCTCGCGCGGTGGTAGCAGCAAAGATTGGTCTTGGAATTTGTCCCTGGCTAACATGCGTCTCGTAGTGAGCGGCGGCAGCGACATTAACTCTCCCGGCACATTCCCAAAGCATGTGCCGCAGTGTGGCTCTTTCCCTGCACGCTTTACACGCGTCCGTCGGGTATAGGCTAGGATAACATAGGTGTGGGATCGCCGGGCTGGGGTAAGTGTTTGTTTGTAGTAACCTCCAAGTTACGGCCTGTCTTTTGTTTAACTTTGTCGTGTGGTGGTGGGTATATGCGTCTGTTTAGTCTGCAATGTGTGATGTCGCTGAATGTGGTCAGGCGATCGCCCCACGACCATTCCGGTTGCTGTTGTTGTGTTGTTAATAATGTCATTGCCCCCCCCTCTCGGAGGTGCAGAGCAAATTACGAAACTAAGGCTCAAGCTATGCTTCATAAGGCGCAGAAGCCGGGCGAGGAGGGCTAGACGTACATCCTTAGCAGTCACTGACCACCCACCAGGGAGGTTGCGTCGGTGAAAATAAACACGCACAGTTTTTTTTTTTCATGGCAGATTGGCCAGGTATGCCAGCAGTTGCTGCTCGCGGAAGTAGCATAACGTGTTGTCGGTTTAAGTGCAGGTTGTGCACTGTAGTCCTAAGAGAATCGGTTCTAGTTTACGTATCACATCCACTGCATCTATGGCATTAGTACATGGTATGGGTGATGGCATGGGTGATCATGGCACTTCGTGCAATGTAATTTACCAGCCCAAATCTATAAATATTTCTACACGACGCATCTTGAATAGCAAACAACTACTACAAGTAATTCCCATATACATTCCTCGCATGCATAGTAACCGTGTGGGTCGTATGATTGTGTCCAACAAAAGCGAGACCGCAATCTGTTCAATGTTTTTCTTACATGGCTCAGAGGAGCAGTTTGTCGTCTTCGGTGCAGGAGATTAATTTACCGAAATTCTGCCTATTTGCTGCCACGCAAGCGTCTACGAAAAATGAAACTGTCAACATTACGGAATTGACTGGAGGCATTTTCGTTTCTACACTAAAAATTATTATTTTTATTGAGCAGTGCGTCGAGTACTTCGCCTTAGTGTGTTTTTTTCGCGAATTCTCTGTGGTTAAACATTCTGCTGTAAAAGAAATTTTGCAACGAATTTCGCAAAAGAGCCCATTTTACGACACTCAGGCTCATAAGAGTAGCCATTGTGGTCTTGAACGTGCAGCCTTGTACAATGGGACTGCTTGACATTGAAAATTTCTAGCTGGCCTTGACATTACCGCGAAATAATTATTTCAGACTTAACGGCACAATGTGCAAGTGTGCATACGGTGGGACTCTTTCATGTGCAGTTCATCGACATGGACACCGGCGAGAAGGTGGGACCCAGGCAATACGGCGAGCTTTACTTTCGTATCCCGAGTGTCATGAAGGGATACTACAAAAATCCAGAGCTGATGAAAGAGTTCGTGGATGATGATGGTTGGTGCAGATCAGGTAGGACTATCCTCTGGTTTTGAGTGTTGAAATTTCTACAGTCGGAAAAATGGACAATATGTTCTAGTCCCTGCAGAAGAAACATATCTTTGTTATTGCTTGTTTTTTCTGACATGACAAATGAAGTACTGCCGTGCATTAGGCCATGTATAAGGACGCATAGGCCACTGCGTATCTTTGATATGTGTCTCGAAAACCTAAAGTTTACACAGCTTTACATATGCTTCTTACGAACGTATTTGGACTCCGGGAATTCGGAGGTCCTGCACACGTCCGCACAATAACTGCCAGTTCAGGAAACTTGCAGGTCGAATAAGAAGAAACTTCACAAAATTACAAACGTGACATAAGGTACGAGTAAGCAGTAAAATAAAGGCCGCTAGGAAGTCAAAGCCGACAACCTTTGCTTTTGCGCGACACAGCAGTTCACATGTGAACTGCTGCAATTAAAATATTTTCCGCGTTTATATAATATACTTAAACGGTTATGGCAAAAACGAGGCGTTGTCTAGAACATTAAAATAAATGTGATTTCGCCAACAGTATGTATGTATGTATGTATGTATGTATGTATGTATGTATGTATGTATGTATGTATGTATGTATGTATGTATGTATGTATGTATGTATGTATGTATGTATAAAGGGTATTTTAGATGTGAAGCATCTTATGGCGAAGCTTAATCCGGTGGTGGTGGTGGTGGTGGTGTGCCGCGTGGCCTCCCTTACTGTGCATGCGCGAACCCTACCAAAAAAAAAATAAATAAAAAACCTCCTCTCCCCCCCCCTCTCTCCTCTAGGCATCCCTCCCCGCGGCAACCACACCTTCACTGCGCAAGCGCCTCCCCTCCTCTCTCCCCCTCCTACGCTCCCCCCCCTCTCTCCTCTAGGCATCCCTGCCCGCGGCGTCCACACTCCCCAATGCGCATGCGCGTCCCCCCTCTTTCCCCTCTCCTACACTCCCCCCCTCTCTCCTCTAGGCATCCCTGCCCGCGGCGTCCACACTCCCCACTGCGCATGCGTGTCCCCCCCTCTCTCTCCTCTCCTACACTCCCCCCCTCTCTCGCCTCGCGACGCTGACGGAGGCAGCGTCTGCTAGCGAGTTTCTTGGTTGAAAAAACCGACTGCTCGCGCTGCACAACCGTTCACTGGCCACCCCGTATATATGGCAGTGGATCTTGACCTGCAAGGTCAAGATCCACTGCAGGTGGGACATTTCTCCTGTGCGTTGTTGAACAATAAAAATTCGCAGCGTGCGCGTTAACTAAAAGCGGACTGCGGGTCTCTGTGTCCAGTCGGAGTCTTCTGTCTCTCATTGCCCATTAGCAGCGATTGGCATGTTCCAGTAGGAAACACCGCTCCATCACTGCGTGCTTTGCGCCTCCCTAGTTTTCTCTCCTGCGCAACGCTGCGATGAGAGCCAGCGTCAACGCCGCCGCCACTGTAAGCGTTAGCGCCCGCTGCTTCACATCTACACATGGTTCTCTTTAGCGGGAAACGGTGTAATTTTTTAGGCAATGCAGATTGTTTATGAAAATTCTATGGTAGTAAGGCTCCTGTCGTTCTCGCACACGAACTCCACGTGGAAGCGGAAATACTTTGTCGCAGTTAAAATAACACTGTTGCGATTAATGAAGAAAGACTCGTTAATTAACTTTTTATTAATTGAATTGAGGGTAGGTGTTTATATTAGAAAGTTGTAGTGCGTGCCAGTTTATCTCATATCGATATTTTAAAAATCCCAAAAGTCGCACGCAGTTCGAAATATTCGCAATCTAATTTCTAAAGCGAAAACGAAACTGATTGGTCTTCAGACAGTTGCGTATCCTTTATGGGCGATATATTTTACGATTCCGTCAGACCACCATCGTAAACTAGGAGGAGCAGGCCAATGTCGATTCGCTTTATAAGGACATGGGCCATGGTGCCCCTCTTTTATTTTCTAGGACACCGGCCGATCATAAATATTAATATGCTTACAAAGTGCAGTCTCGCAACCTTATAACATACTCGCATCCAACACGAAGATGAGTTCTTTATATCTGAAAATTTGTTATAAATTTTTTCTCTTAACGCTGCATTACAGGTAATGTTATACCTCAATTAATTTGTTACAACCAATAACTACTTATATACAATTCCTTATATCGATGTTTTACTGTATGTCATTGTTTTCTTTCTTTAAATACGGAAAACGGACGCCATTTCTGTGCTCGTAGGAAGGCTACGATGCCTTTTTCAAACGACAAGACGTATTGCAGTTTACAGATTTGCTGTATAGTTTTAAGAAGACACGTAATGGCTCAAACAAGAAAGAAATGCGTTATTCTCTAATTTAAATCTTCCCGCAGGAGACATTATGTACTATGATGAAGACGGCCGCGTCTACTTCGTGGACAGGCTCAAGGACATTATCAAGTGCCAAGACCAGCCGGTGTCGTCCATGGAGCTCGAAAGCCTGCTGCAAAGCCACCCCAGTGTGGCCGACGCCGCCGTGGTGGGCATTCCGAAGACTCCCAATACGGTGACGTCCCCGGCTGCGTTCGTTGTTCTGCGAGACCCGTCACTTGTGTCACCTGAGCTGGCATCTGAACTCAAGGAGCACGTCGCAAGTAATTCTCATCAATGACCCTTTAACAGCGCAGCTGTTTATGCTTGGTGGAGTGTTCGCAGAAGCTTCGTTCAGCTACTCATCACTGCGCTTTGCCTAGCAATCACCTGGCGACGCTGCGCGTGGCTTCGCAAAGCCGTGCCGAGCCTCGCCTAGCTTCTCGCAGAGGCTCGGCCCCAGGCGTCGTCTGTCTGTGCTTGAGCACTGCACGGGCCGGGATTTTCGGCCCGGGCCCGGGCCAGGCCCGGAAGTTGTTTAAGCTTACCCGCCCGAGCCCGGCCCGGTGATTCAAAGCGAGACCCGGGCCCGGCCCGTACCTGAGGAAAAAATTCGCCTACCCGGCCCGGCCCGACCGAGGCCCGAAATAGACAAGGTGTTTTAAGTGGCATATATCAACACTTTGGTGGCGCATGCTTCGCTAACAACTATACTTTAACCTATGGTAATTTCTTGTAAAAAGGGGCTCACGGTGAAAACAGCTGAGCTGATATACTGGATGCAATGAATGTTTGCTTGGCAGAGGTACACTGTACCTACTTTTTCTGCAAACACTATGGGGATGCAATCAAGGCTTCGACGGACACCCGTCTGGTCGGGAAGAATCATTGCATAAAAAGACGACGACACCGATCATAAGAGAGTAAAATGTGTTGGCGTTGCGGGACCCATAATGGGAGCCTTGTTCACAATTGTTGTGAACAAGGCTCCCGTTCTAGGGTGCCGAAACGTCAACCATGAGGATCATCAAGAGCGTTTCGCCGCAGATATTCTAGCAAGGAAAGTGATTTGCAGCATGAGTTCTGTTTCAATACAGAGCGCAATAAAAACAGAGGACACAAGGAACAGAACGCTCTCTTCCCTTTGTTTATATTGCGGTGTATTAAAATTTAAAGCATGCTCTAACGAGAAAGCCAATCGTGTACCCTTCATGATATGTAGCGCCCGTCTTCAGCATAGTAGCCCCTTGCCACAGCATGAGAAATTGAGAAAGAAAGCAAAATTAATTACGTTCTTGTAACTACACTAACCTAGACAAAAGTTATAATGAACCGCGCGCACCACGTCTACTTTTAGAAATACGTATAAGCAGTCGAAACGCAATATATATATATATATATATATATATATATATATATATATATATATATATATATATATATATATTTGTCATAGCATTCTTTTCATCTTACCCACCGCTGCTAGTATATACACTCTAGCAGTTGTTTGTGGCATATTTTACAGCTTGTTTCTTCAGATGTCACTGCGCAAAAAAATCAAATTATGCGCTGTTGCATCACATATCCTGTCGCGCTAAAGTTTCTCGCACTGCTTAGGCTAGCAAGGGAGTAAATCTGCCTTGCGATTTGTGAAGGCGTCGCCAGTCGTTGCTTTTAACTTCCACCACTGGAGCAAATTTAGGATGTCTCTGCGGACTTCCACACACTGAACATAGCTTTCCAGCTCATCCGTTCATTTCCCTCGCTCCCGAACGTCGTGCCGGTCTTCAATGTCATCTATAAAACTCCTGTTTGAGGGTTTCTCCTTGAAGTTTTCAGCAGTGTATGTTACGCATGTTTTCCACCACCTTCTCCTTTTTTTTCGTATTATAATGGTGCACGCCTTTCTAACAACGTTGTACTGGTATAGAAGGTGGTCATTGGACTATACGACTGACAGGAGGAGGACGAAGAGATCTCGATATATTTTAAGGGTTTGTTCCAGTGTGGTAATAAAGGCACGAATAAGCTTTTCGACGCTTACTCATATGGTTCAAGGCAAAGGTACATCAATCACATGGCACGGAAGTCGTAACTGTCTTTTTTCAAGACAGGCATTTCGTAAGCAAATTTACTTTGCCCGAGGCCTTGTTTAATGGACCTATGCTGTTTCTGCACATGCCAAAGTTGTTGCGGCAGTATCATGTATCTCTCGCACTATATAGCGCAGGGGTCTCAAACACGCGGCCCGCGGCCCGCACACGGCTGCCTTCGATCGTCCGACTTTTTTTTTTTATAACTACTTCCTTAAGGTACACAGGCATGACAGGTCTAAAGCATTTTCTTGTGAGACACCCCATGCGTCCACCATTCGTTCATACATAACCGTGAAAGAAAAGTCTATATTTCAGAATTGGCGTTCAGATTTTAGTCATTTTGGAGATAGGTATAGATATGTTGTTGGAATCTCGCCACCAAATACCCTTCAGAAATGACCGATGTATGAGATATGGGAGATGTATTTCAAATGACAAAATCAGGTGACATTTGGTACAACCTATTCCCCCACCCCCACCCCCCCCTCCTACCCCCCTGCCCGGACCCTTGCGGGACTAAATTTTCGTAAATGCAGACCGTTAGCTGATGCGAGTTTGAGACCCCTGCTGTAGCTGAACAAGACGAAAGCTCAAACGCTAACAATGTGGGCGCACAAAGCAGACTGTGCCTGTCCTTCTCGCGTGACATGACCACTGGGAGCCGTGACCAAACCACGGAAAACAAATGCCTTTATAGGGATCCTATGCAACGAGACTCCGTGCAGTCCTTTCGTTTTAGGGGAGGGCTGGAATATTCAAGATCGTTTCCCAGCTTTAGACCTCTTGCGATGATAAGTTATAAATTTATTATATTACCTTAATTAATGTAATCACAGAATAACATTTGGGATATAACATAATAAAGAATGCGAACTAAGCCCAGAATAGCCAGATGTTAACTATGTATGTCTGGCCTATTTACTTTTAGCTCGCCCGTTTCAGATAAATCAAGTAGCCCCATATGCAAGAAGCAAAAGAAGTTCATTACTTGTCTATCATGGAACTCCAAATAGCTTGCCCCACATAAAAGAAGCATTTTTTTCGAGATTAAATGTGAAACATGTATATATGTGTAATATCCCTGGAATAAACTTAAAGGGACAATAAAAAAGAAGAATAATTTTGTTATTATCAGTAAATTGCTGTTTTACAATTCCAAAATAACCACGCTCGCCGTGACAAGACTTGGTAAGCGTGGAAATGCGGGTGGCGACGCCCGTGAAATTCGCGCAGCGGAAGTCGTCACGTTATAGATTCTGACGGCGTCTACTGGGGCCTATGTAGATCCTAATCGCTAAAAATGAAGTAAATTGACCTGTGAGCAGCCCATAGACTTAACATACCAAGTTTCAGGAAATTTTGAAGATCCATTGCCCCCCAAAATACGAGGAATACAGTTTGAAATCCGTGACGTCACGCGCGGAGATTTCAGCGCGAAATTCTAAAATATAACATTGGCCCTGATTTTTTTCCTGTTTGAATAAACTTGCGGTGGTGAAAGGAGGGATATTCAAATTCTCAGAATACACATTATTAGTCTAAACCACTGCAGTATTTCACTTTCGTGTCCCTTTAAGAATCGAGGAAAGTCCAGGCCCGGCCCGACCCGAGCCCGGCATCTCAAACCCGGGCCCGGCCCTAAGCCCGGAGCTTCAGGCCCGAGCCCGGCCCGGGCCCGCTGTGAAACCTACTTTACCCGGCCCGGCCCACGGGCCGGGCCGGGCCCGGGTTTTCGGGTAGGCCCGAGCCCGTGCAGTGCTCTAGTCTGTGCATCACTTCGCGCAGGAACTTGTGTCATGCGCCCGACGAAACCTTGCCGAGCGACCACCATTCGTTGCCTGGCAACGCGTTGCCTGCGGCGCCGACAGCTGGCAGCGCGTTGCTGAGGCAAGTAAAGTCCCCGGATATTTTTTCGAAAGTACCGTCTCTCTTTGAACCGAGCCGCCGCGCCGCGCGTCCTCCTCTCCCGCCCGGGAAAGGTCACGAACATCGCGCCTGTTATCAGCGTGACATAACATTCTTGATAGGAAGGTGGCGAGATCTGGGTTACATGGCCGGCGCGCGCACGGCGGCCGTTTGGGAGAGGATATGGAGGAGGTTCGGCCTGTAGGCGGAGGAGGTTCGGCCTGTTGGCGGAGGATATGGAGGAGAGTGTCGCTACTTTCTATATGAGGCAAGCAGCTGGGAGGAAGGAGGGAGGTGAGCATTATTCGAGAGCTCCGCTCGGCGAAGTGGAGAAGAGGAAGGAAACCAGTAGAAGAGGAGAAGAGAAGTGGAGAAGAGGAGGACAAAGGAAGGAAACTAAGTAAAATTTCTTGGAAGGGCAGGCAATCGAACCCGGGTACCTACGATCCAGAGCGGAGCGTTGTAACCACTATCCAGGTTTGCTGGCAGGCGAGATATTAATGGGATTGCGTCGTTATGGGTGACAGAATGACAGAGAAAGAAGGAGAAAAAGAAAGAGAAACAAAGAATGAGAAAAAAAAAACTTTTCGAAAAAGACAGAAAGAGGAAAGAGAAAGAAATAGAGAGAGGGAGATAAAGAAATACAAGGGAAAAGAAAGAGAAAGAAAGCAAAGCAATGCCACGCATAGTATATTATATATCAAGAGGGTTGGAAAGGAAAGTATGGGTGAGGAGGAGCAAAAGCAGGAGGGAGTAGGGTAAAGCTTAGTATTTCTACGTATACTACAGTATAGCAAGGGGGGCGGGAAATGGAGTGAAGGTGAGAAGGAGCAAATGGAGTAGGGAAAGGCCACCAGGTTAGAAATTTTCCTCAGTCTTAGGACCACTAGTGCGTAGCCGTTCCAATTTTCTGTGTTGTGCTATTTCCTTTAACTCTGAAGAAATATATTAAGCAACAGTCAAGGAGGTGAATGTTATCAATTCCTTTGACAACCTTTCTAAGAAGTGACCTATTAAAGCGGAGCTCTGACAGGCTAGTTCCAGCCTGTGACAGTTTCGCTGTCACAGGCTGTGATAGACCAAACAGGCTAGTTTCAGCCGGCTTGGTCTACCACGCATTGTGGGAGTCGATGTAATGCGAAGCAGCCAGCAAGGAGCAAATCATGCGGTACATGACATGCATATCATCATTTACATGTTAGGACCTCTCATTAATGTTCGTCATGCAGTCACGTCGCGCAATGCTAATTTTTGTGTATATCAAGCAAGCGAAATGGACGCAAGTGCCCCATGAGCGTGGCATGTAAATGACGTTGTACATGACATGCATGTCATGATTTTCATGTAAGCACCTGACACCTATTTTGGTCAGAAAGTCACGTCACGCAATACCAAATTTAGTGCTATAAAGCTAGCGAAACGGACGCGAGTGTGCCATGAGCGTGGCCTGCAAGTCATGTTGCACATGACATGTCATGATTTTCATATTACCACTTGTCATTTATGTTCGTCATACAGTCACCTCACGCAATACCAAATTTGGTGCATATCAAGCTAGTGAAACGACCGTCAGCGCACTATAAGCGTGACATGTAAATCATGTTATACATGACATGGACATCATGATTGTCATATTACCACCTGTCATTTAGGTTGCTCATGCAGAAATGTCTCACCATACCAATTTTTGGATATATCAAGTTAAGGAAACGGCCGCAGGAGCACCACGGCCATGGCGTGTACATGACAAGTTAGTCATGATTTTCTTGATATGACCAGTCAGTCACGTTGGTCATACAGTCATGTAATGCGATAAATTTCTTATAAATCTGTTACGGTTTTTTCGCTGTTACTCAAGCGTCGCCGGCGCGAAGTCGGCGACGGGAATGACAGCGGGATCGGCCGTTCCGTACGCAAGTAGAAACAGTGAAGAGATGGGAGACGTGTTTGGACAAAACAACAGCTTTACTCTAGCTATTGCGGCACAATAACTATAAATACAACACTTCAAAAAAACTCACAATGAACAAATACTTAAACAATCAGCTCACAAAAATACACAAGATCAATTAACGCTAAACTAACAATGAAATCAACTAAACAATAAAGGCGGGAAAGTTCGATGGTATAAACAGGTGAAGGCATACGTGTGATGACCGGCAGCGTTGCGTCCACGACGATCGGATGCGAGAAGTCCCGAAGATATCTGGCACGACTCCAATATCGGTGGGTCCGAGTTGCAACGCCGATGTTTCCCGGGAGTTAGCGCTTGAAGGAGATCTCGGGCAGGTTGAGCTAACCCGAGATTGATGTCCCGATGCCTACGTTGCAGACGTGTCTCAACTAGGCGAACGGCTAAGTTTAGGTGGCCAGCCGATACAAAGCGCACACTAAAAACTTCTAGGAGAGATATTCGTTGATCTACTTCTACTCCATGCTTGTCAAGCAGCTAGACTGATTAGCAGGGTGATATCCTGCGCTTAAATTCCCTTCGTGTCCCCTCCCTCTCTTCCTGGGGAAAAGGGACCATCCACATGGGTCCGATCATGTGCGTTTCATTGTCGCAAAAGTCCGCCCTCAAAATATTTACGACGCCCCTTTTTAATTGGGGGAGGGTTCTCCATTAATCCAAAGAGACAACCCGTTTACGGTGACTGCGTAGGCGGCTCGTGCACGTGCAGCTCCTACCGTGGGAACGTATCCTGCCTCCATTCTTATGCCGAGCGTTTTGCAGCCAAAAAGTTCGGGGCTCACTGCGGATTTCCGTATACCTGCCGTCGCCTCGTTATTCAATAAAGAGCCAACTTCGGCAGCGACACTCCCCTTCCGCTGCTCTTCGCGGCTCTACGAAAAACAAGTCCCTGACGTCCAAGACGGTGCGCCGGTCAGCGGGTTGGGTGCGGCGCGCGTTAAAGCATGACGAGGGGTCGAAAAAGTGGCATTCCGTGAAAAAATCCCAATAATGATACGGTCTGGAGAGTAAAAAAAATTACACCATCTCCCGCTAAAGGCAACCATGTGTAGATGTGAAGCAGCGGGCGCTAACGCTTACACTGGCGGTGGCGTTGACGCTGGCGCTATCGCAGCGTTGCGCAGGAGAGAAAACTGAGGAGGCGCAAAGCACGCAGTGATGGAGCGGTGTTTCCTACTGGAACATGCCAATCGCTGCTAATGGGCAATGAGAGACAGAAGACTCCGACTGGACACAGAGACCCGCAGTCGGCTTTTTAGTTAACGCGCACGCTGCGAATTTTTATTGTCCAACAACGCACAGGAGAAATCTCCCACCGGCACCACCTTGGAGGTCAAGATCCATTGCCATATATACGGGATGGACAATGAACGGTTGTGCAGCGCGAGCAGTCGGTTTTTTCAACCAAGAAACTCGCTAGCAGACGCTGCCTGCGTCGGCGTCGCGAGGCGAGAGAGGGGGGTAGCGTAGGAGAGGAGAGAGAGGGGGCGACGCGCATGCGCAGTGGGGGTGTGGACGCTGTGGGCAGGGATGCCTAGAGGAGAGAGGGGGGGAGCGTATTAGAGGAGAGAGAGGGGGGGGACGCGCATGCGCAGTGGGAGCGCGGGGGAGGGATGCCTAGAGGAGATAGGGGGGAGCGTAGGAGGGGAGAGAGGAGGGGAGGCGCATGCGCAGTGAGGGTGTGGTTGCCGCGGGGAGGGATGCCTAGAGGAGAGAGAGGGGGAGAGGAGGTTTTTTATTTTTTATTTTTTTTGAAAGGTTTGCGCATGCGCAGTAAGGGTGGTCACGCCGGCACACCACCACCACCACCACCACCACCACCACCACCACCGGATTAAGCTTCGCCATAAGATGCTTCACATCTAAAAGCCGCAGGCGGCTAGATAGACAGATAGATAGCCACGCTCAAAGTCATCGAAGTTCGCTAAGAAATGCTTCGCATTTAAAACAACAGCTGTTGCCGTCTCGCCACTGGTCGTTGTGGCAGCGTACCTTTCACTGCTACTGCTATTTGTTATACAGTGACATAGTGATGGTGCAACTTAGCCCTGTGCAGGACGACGTATTAAGACGATATGGAAAACTGCACATAAATGGAAGATTAAGGCTTCGCGAACATTTCATGTGTGTTCATGCGTTTCACCTAGCGCTCTTCATGGGCCGGTTTAATATACAGACGAACGCTTGAACGGAGACGCAATAGCATACCATTCACCATACGCTCTTACAGAGGCCGCTGAACATGCTGACGAATGCTAGTAGGACGCAATACCGGCGCTGCCCGAAAACAGTGTTCTAGGGAAGGCCGCACTCTACTATATAACACTTTACGCATGCGCAGCTATTAGAAAACTCCCAAAAGAGAATTTCCACGTGTAAGTTCCCCTGGTCACCCAATTTCACCGAGTGGGATGGTCTCTAGTTTCCTGAAATGCAAGAATACACTTTTTTTCAAGCCAATCTTGTAGAAGTGACCTGCGAAGCTGGTGATGGCGGTGTTCCAAACAGCCCTCCTGATCCCCAGTTGTCGCGCACCAAAGGAATAATAAATAAAACAACTTATTTTTTCCAAGCCAGGGGTCTGAACCCGTGTCCCCCCGCTCCGAAGGTACATGGGACGGGCGCAAAGTTCAACTGTGGTAGTAAAGGCCAAAACAGCTCAATATGAATAAACATCAGCCTGACACGTGCCTATAACAAACAACAACAACAACAACAAGGAAAAAAAGAAGATACCGCATCAAAAGGTTAAAGTGGCAAAAGCCGAACAACAAACATTGACGATAGCGACATGCAGAATAACCATGATCGGCAATAGCTTGCGCAGACGCTGCAAAACTGGGAAGTAGGTAAGTACGCTACCGAGATATCCACGCCCGGCGAAATATGTGAAGCCTTTGCCATCCATGTTGCGGGTCAATCATGTATCAGCTCCCCATCTATCCCACTAGCAGACAAACAGATCAACTATCCATGCAGTTGAGCGTTTCACGCTATTTGACAAATCAGGCCATGTGCTCATGTGTAAGAAAAAACTTCTCCCTCTCCTCTGTCTTTCGCCCCTTTCCAGAATGCATAGATATCTGTAACAGCAAAAATAATCTTATTTGTTGGTAGTCAGTGCTAGGCTTGTTTGGTCTTTCACGTCTTCGTTGTATCGCGCTGTTTTCTTCCACTACGAATATGTGCCAACAACCTCAATGTTCACACGCTCCTCAGCTTCATGAACTGTGCTTCTGCTGTGTACCTTTCTTCCATCGTCATCAGACAGGACGATGTCCTGTATGTGCATCAGCTCTTGCATAGCCCCGATCCTGGGTGACCTGTTTCTTGCTCGTTACGATAGGAAACTGCATGAAAGCATCGGGCGGTTTGGTGTCGTGAGGATCTTCCGGTACGTGAACGACCTGCTTGTTTTGTTCCGGGCGACTTCTGAAGAGACCAGTGACAAGATCGACCAAATATTCCTCGGTTCTCCTTTACCAAGGAGCTGCCTGCGAATGCTCCACCGTGTTTTCTTGACCTCAAGTTATCTTGCCGTGCAGTGCCCATGTGCTGGCAGTGTGCGCCCCCTGTCTTAGAAGGGCCTTCGTTCATTTACTTTTGCTCATTCCAAGCTCGTCAAGCGTGGCATCGCACTCTCTGCAATGAAAAACCCCTTAATAAGGTCTTACTAACCCCTTAATAAGTTGCAACGAGGGTCTCTTAACAAGTTCACATACTGACGACGGCAGGCTTTCCTAACAGTTCTTATCAAGTTTAGCGGAAGTCATCCTGACAGCAGCGCAGCTCTATCACCCGACATTTGGAGAACGGAGCAAAAGGTGCTGTGATAACCCGCCTACGCGGCGTGTCCCACCGCATCAAGCTGCCGCGCGCGTTAACGTCATAGTGGTTTATTCGGCACCCATCAAACATGGTTCGCTGTGCACCAGAGTAAACAACCGGTGTCCTGCAAATCAGGTGTGCAAGAAAATACATATCACGTGCGTTGCAATTCATTAGGCAGTTTGTAAGTTGCTATCTAGTATGTATTAGTGCTTACTACAGATGCCCGTGAAATACAATATATATATATATATATATATATATATATATATATATATATATATATATATATATATATATATATATATATATATATATATATACACATACATGCATACATACATACATACATACATACATACATACATACATACATACATACGCAGACGGTACGTGCCCGGAGACAGTCCGCGCAGCCGCCGCGTCGAGTTTACCCGCTGCGCGAGGGAGACGAGCGACGAAGGGCCCACGCATCTACCAGGGTGCCACCACCAGCTTTGCGCGTTAGTTCTGGCACTGGAGTTTGGGCATTCTTGCGTGGTCTGTGACAGGCTGTGGTTCGACTCTACTTTGTCTACGCCAAGAAAACACACAGCTCAGCGAAGAAGGCCAAGTTAAGCCCCTAAGATCAACGAGCTTTGCTGTCTCTTAATCTTTACTCGGCTAGTGTAAAGTTCACCTTTTTTTGTACTTCGCGGGCATCTGTAATAAGCAGAAAAAGCTAATACTTAATAGGTAGAAAATTCGGAACTGTTTAAATGGACGCTTCGCACAGTGTTAAAAAAATTCATTATTG
>JALIZH010016915.1:0-47220 GCA_030522465.1 Rhipicephalus appendiculatus
CACAATTCCCGTCATGTTCTTGTCTGTTTATGTTTTAAAGACGATAGTCTTTCTTGGGATACTTCAACGCAAAAATTTTGGTCTGGCTGTCTATCTGTCTGTCCGTGACCCGATTCAGTTTAACCACTTTCTGAACGCCCAAACATCTTGACTGGTGTTTGCGTTCATACTTGTGAATATATTCGATCAAAAAGCAAATACTACGCATACCTGAGGCGCCACATTAATATGTAAGTGTCAGGTCGTGTGTTCTTTTATTAGAAAATACATAGGTACGCAATTCTAAAGACCCTAGGGTTTTTTAGGCTGCACTGAAAATGCGACGCTGTGCACGAACTGCGACGCTTTGCACGAAAAAGCCTTGTGCCGACGATAAGGTGCTGCCGCTGGCAGTGGCCCTTGGTCACGGTGAAATGCCCTTGGTTCCGCACAAGTTCATGTTTTTCAATGGCGTCCATATCTCGCGAAGCGCCTCCTCTATTTTATAAATGCCAGCCAGATGCGGCCCATTCAACGTAGAGTAGACGCTGTCTGAGGCAAGGCAAAACATAGTAGTACGGCCGGCACAAGACTATCGTCTTTCGACGACATTTGCAGCGAAGCACGCAGATACGCGGCCAATTTTTTTCTTGGTGAGCTCATGTGAAAATAAAAGAAAAGTTCACGAGCGCGCGCTCCTCGCGTCCACACACGAACCTCCTCCGACGCCACTCCCCTCGTGCTTCCAGTTCTGGCCAATGTTTCCAGCATGCTCCTGTTTCATTTTTTATGTCTGGGGACTTATTCTCGATGTGTTCCCCTAGTGGACTGCCCATTTTGGCCGCAGCTGATTGGCTGGAGTTCGGTGACCCGTGCGCTCCCTGCTTCCGGATTTTCTTACGCAACGTCATTTTGACGTCACGAAGCTTTCACAACTCTCGACACTAATAAGACGGTGGGAATGCGCTGCAACGGATCGAAAGGCGCGCTCAGACATTCCGCTTTTGGCCCTACCTCTCGGCAGGGTTGCCAGATCCTCGAAGAGAAAAACAGCCACAAAATTAAACAAAGTAGCCAGAACAGTAGCCAACTGGCAGCCGTTATTTTATTTTGGAGCCAGAAAAGTAGCCAAGCCTGATTTCAGTTTAGCTGGTTTATCACCATGTTCTGACACCTAAATATATAAAAAATATACGTCACAGCAATGTTTATCACATCGCAATAGAGTAAAAAATTACACCATCTCCCGCTAAAGGGAACCATGTGTAGATGTGAAGCAGCGGGCGCTAACGCTTACACTGGCGGCGGCGTTGACGCTGGCGCTCATCGCAGCGTTGCGCAGGAGAGAAAAACTGGGGAGGCGCAAAGCAGGCAGTGATGGAGCAGTTTTTCCTACTAGAACATGCCAATCGCTGCTAATGGGCAATGAGAGACAGAAGACTCCGACTGGACACAGAGACCCGCACTCCGCTTTTAGTTAACGCGCACGCTGCGAATTTTTATTGTTCAACAACGCACAGGAGAAATCTCCCACCGGCACCACCTTGGAGGTCAAGATCCATTGCTATATATACGGGATGGCCAGTGGACGGTTGTGCAGCGCGAGCAGTTGGTTTTTTCAACCAAGAAACTCGCTAGCAGACGCTGCCTGCGTCGGCGTCGCGAGGCGAGAGAGGGAGGAGCGTAGGAGAGGAGAGAGAGGGGGTGACACGCATGCGCAGTGGGAGTGTGAACGCCGTGGGCAGGGATGCGTAGAGGAGAGAGGGGGGAGCGTAGGAGAGGAGAGAGAGGGGGACGCGCATGCGCAGGGGGGAGTTAGACGCCGCGGGCAGGGATGGAGAGAGGGGGGAGTGTAAGAGGGGAGAGAGGAAGGGAGGCGCATGCGCAGTGTGGGTGTGGTTGCCGCGGGGAGGGATGCCTAGAGGAGAGAGAGGGGGAGAGGAGGTTTTTTATTTTTATTTTCTTCAACTGTTTGCGCATGCGCAGTAAGGGTGGGCACGCGGCACACCACCACCACCACCACCACCACCACCACCGGATTAAGCTTCGCCATAAGATGCTTCACATCTAAAAAAAAAGCCAGGTGACTTCCTGGAGGAGGCATTAAGACTAGAAAATTGGCAATTAAAGGGGCCATGACACCCAATTTTCGACCATAATCTGTGTTATGTAGGTTGATCCTTGTACGTTCACAGAGAAGCTGGCGAATTTTAGCGCATTTGGTCGTGCCATTAATTTATAATTGAATATTATTATAAACGAGCGAGCGGCCTGAGAGTCGGGCAACACTGGCATGGTCGCTAGCCGTGACGTAACGAGTAGCTTGCTGTGCGAGCGTCTGCACGGTCTGCATTCCGTGTTCCATGTTCAGCTGGGCGTGCAAACGAGCGATTTCTGCTTTTCTCAACTTGCTTCTGGAACTAAATGGCTTGCAGCGGTTGAAACAGCAACAGAGCAACACTCGCAGTGAACACACTGACCGCGTGTAGAACGTAGCAAACGACGCCACGGCTCCTCGCAGTTAGTGACGTCACGCACGCCATGGCAAAATGGCGGTCGCCGGCAGTGGGCGGAGTTTACAGCCGACGACTTCCTCGGCTTATTTTGGACTGAAATAATCTTTTACAGTACAGTTTTCACACGTGCGCAAGCATATTTGACCCTCTACCTTCGTTTTTCGCCAAAAACCGCGAATTGTTGGGTGACCACGTCATGGCCCCTTTAATGCTGCAGTGACAGTCAAGTGTACATATCGAGTTCACTTTTCCCAGCATGCCCCGCGGCACTAAATGTAGAGCTCGTAACCCCTTTCAGACGTAGTCCAAATCTGATCCTGATGATCGTGAAGAGAAGTTCGTGCGACATTATATTCCTTAAGTCGCTTTTTGAGAGAGCCAGAGCAGAAAACACTCGCTCCGCTTCAAGGAGTTTCATTGCGCCGTCAGCAATGTCTTGTGTAGGATTAGCGCCTGATGTATATTTCGTCTGTGTTAACAGATTACGCCAACAACTTAGACGCATGCACGTAAGAAACGCATGCAGTGCATCGCGCGGGCACACAGTAATAAAAAACGAGCCTGTCATTTTCGAATAAATAAAATAGAACAGTCGACGTAACAAAAGCCATGGCTGGCTAGTGCAGCAGCGTCGACAGTGCAAATAGCAAACCAGAATGAAAAATACCCGCAAAAACAATGAGATCCGGGCGAATTGCGCAAGGCTTCTACGAGCCGCGCGCATCCACTTTTCGCCAACGTTCGTCGTTGGGGGCGCCACCTGTACAGCTCAAAGCAGTAGCGCAAGAGGTGGATAGCGGATAAAAAGTATGAAAGAGTCCCCCCGCCAGCTACTTTACAGTGCTACCTAACCTAGAGGAGTTCCATTACTAATGTGAAAAGCATGGCGGCCGTGATGCGTTTCGGGCGCACGCAATTGCTTGCGGTATACAGAGTACACAAAAGCCATTACACCGAGGGAGGCGCAGCCGGCAGTGCGAATGAACATTTATTTTTTGATAGTTGCGCTAGGTTTCAGCGTATATTAACTCTTGATGCCAGTGCCAGAATACTAGCCAAAAAGTAGCCAAGTAGCCACCGTCAATTTTTTGTCGCCGCGGCCTTTCAAAAGTAGCCAATTTGGCGTAAAGTAGCCAAATCTGGCAACCCTGCCTCTCGGAGGCTGTGCATCAATTCTGATTGCGTCAGCCATCGAAATAGGTTTAATGCGGCCGCCCGTGTAACGCACCTGTGAAGGTCGGTACGCATTCCCTGCGTCGTTCTCAAACATCTGGACCACATTCATATGCAAGTTCAGACTTGACAAGTTACTGTAAGTTTCGTCCTCTTTCTTCTTACGCTGGGAATGTGCTGGCGTGTTATATATATATATATATATATATATATATATATATATATATATATATATATATATATATATATATATATATATATGATTGAAGAAAAGGATGCACGTACGAAATGTTTTATTAACGTTTCGGCTGGTGGACCAGCCTTCGTCAGAATGAAGGGAGTACATCTTGAAGGCACTATTTATATGGGTGTAGTAACACACTCTTGCGCAGTACACCACAATAAGACCCACTGCGCATTGAGAATAACGTGATAGAGGCACTTCGTGAAACAAAAATAAACATTACTGTGAATAGCAATAAAAATACAAATATCGTTCAACACAAGAAACCGCGTCACTGGCCAGTGAGATACCGCGACACATAAACAAAGCACTCTACATCAGATACATTGGCGCTCGGGGAAGGCCCACAAAGGAAAAAACGAGAGCAATCTATGATGCAATTAAAAAAAATTTTTTTTGGACAGCATGAACGCAGAAACAAACACGAGCGCATTTGTACCAGCATGGAGGCATGCACTGTATGCTATGCAAGCACGCCCGCCAGCTTTCCCGCATTTTCGTTTAAACCTCTGGAAACCGTGTCGAACTTGTCAATTAAAAATGACTCTCGCACTTCGCGCTTATAATGTGACGTGAATCCGGATTCTAAAATGGTCGCCCTAAATGATTCAAATGTATGTCCTGCGGTGGCAGCGTGTTTAGATATCGGCAAATGAAGCATAGAGTGTATATGCGCCTTATGATTATTGAAGCGGTACCGAAATGCATTTGCGGTTTGGCCGATATACTGCAACTTACAGAAGGAGCCCTTGTAGACGTAGAAAAACGCCCACCTAGCCCCAGTAATGCTAACCTTGTGCTCACGCATAGTGCGTCTGCGCCTAATGTAGCATCTATTCTGAGGAAGCATTACAACATGCTGACTAAAAGCGAGCACCTCAAGAAAGTTTTTCCAGAAACACCCCGTGCCGTGTATCGGCGTGGTAGAAATTTGCAGGACATTCTCACGTCTTCCAAAGTCAGGCACAACCATGTTCCACACGAGGGTTCTCATCCCTGTGGCAAACCTCGATGCAAAGTATGCATTCAGATGATGACCACCACCGTGGCTAAAAGCACTGCTAATGACTTTTACTTGAACATTCGTGGCGATTTCACATGCGAGACAGAAAACGTCATTTACTTACTGGAGTGCTCTATCTGTAAGTTGCAGTATATCGGCCAAACCGCAAATGCATTTCGGTACCGCTTCAATAATCATAAGGCGCATATACACTCTATGCTTCATTTGCCGATATCTAAACACGCTGCCACCGCAGGACATACATTTGAATCATTTAGGGCGACCATTTTAGAATCCGGATTCACGTCACATTATAAGCGCGAAGTGCGAGAGTCATTTTTAATTGACAAGTTCGACACGGTTTCCAGAGGTTTAAACGAAAATGCGGGAAAGCTGGCGGGCGTGCTTGCATAGCATACAGTGCATGCCTCCATGCTGGTACAAATGCGCTCGTGTTTGTTTCTGCGTTCATGCTGTCCAAAAAAAAATTTTTTTTTAATTGCATCATAGATTGCTCTCGTTTTTTCCTTTGTGGGCCTTCCCCGAGCGCCAATGTATCTGATGTAGAGTGCTTTGTTTATGTGTCGCGGTATCTCACTGGCCAGTGACGCGGTTTCTTGTGTTGAACGATATTTGTATTTTTATTGCTATTCACAGTAATGTTTATTTTTGTTTCACGAAGTGCCTCTATCACGTTATTCTCAATGCGCAGTGGGTCTTATTGTAGTGTACTGCGCAAGAGTGTGTTACTACACCCATATAAATAGTGCCTTCAAGATGTACTCCCTTCATTCTGACGAAGGCTGGTCCACCAGCCGAAACGTTAATAAAACATTTCGTACGTGCATCCGTTTCTTCAATCATATTCCGAGCCGGAACCATCGATCTCCAAACCCAAAATACTATGCAACTATGGATTCCCGGAGGACCACGTCGAAATATATTTCATGGAAATTCCCAAAGGCACCAATTTCGACTGTCGTGGTGGGTGACTCGCAAACGAAGTACTTGTTCCAGCATTTTGACCCTCTATTGGCAGGTACGCCAGCGTTTGTTTCGCATAGTGGCGCCGTTATTGCTTATATGTCTTTGCTGCTGGACTTCGTTCCCCCAACGACATCTACGTTGATTGTGCACATCGGCACCAACGACTTGACAAAGAAGAACGCACGAGCCGTCTTTGAGAGCTACAAGTCCATGCTTAGCGGTATCCAGAAGCAGCGTCCAGGATTACAGAATATTTACGCTACGCTTGTCTTGCCTAGGGCTGCCAACCGTCGCCGCGGGCACAAAAACCAAAGGTTCATCCGCCGGTTCAACCAAGAAGCCAGCCTCTTCAACGGTCTTTTGCGACGTTATTGCAGACGTTCCAGTGTGGTTCACTTTCTAAACCATGCACTCGAATGGCTGCCCCCTGCACGAGTTCTCGCAGCGGATGGCGAACATCTTAGCTTTGAAGGTGTTGCCCTCGTGGCATGCCATGTCCGATAGCTGTGCTTCGAATCTCCGAATCAAGCGACCACTGCGTCCTGGCTGGATTGTGCCCCAGCACTCCAGCAACGCGTGTTGTCAACGACAGGGATGTGCCCTGTGTCGTCTACTGCTGCTTCGCTGAGAAAGAAACCAACCAGTGACATTAAGAACCAAGGCGACCGTTTTAGTGATCGCCTGTCTGCTTCGACAGTGACCCGCAATAGTCCAAACTATGCAGTCCCGGCGGCGTATTTTGAAATGCTGGAGTAGCAGCGCACGCGAGAGAGAAAAGAAAGAGAGCGAGGAGGACGCAGCGGCTCATCCGGGATTGCTCGCGCGCTATTGGTTCTTCTCGTGAGGTCACGTGGCTGGGGACACGCGCGCGCTCACAAACGCACACACGCACGGAGGAATCTTTACGGCTGTTCCATCGTACGGAAGCGCCCTCGTCTCGCAGCACACTGTCTCCACCTTTTCTTTCTACCTTTCTCCCTCCCTCAAGAAGCTGAGCCGTGCTTCCGCAAGGGTTGCAGGCGCAGAGTGCCTGTTTTCTTTAATCTACCACTTCATCATCCGTGCCACTGGCATAGTTGACGCTCACATGCGAATTAAAGTTTCAACTGCCCATCTAACGTTCGAGCGGGTGTCAATGAGCACCGTGCTTCCGACTGACATGACAGATACGCGGACGATTACGTGCGAACCAGTTCCGAGCTGGTTTCCAAAGATGGACAACGTGCTGGCATGGCGGAGTTTTTGTATATCGCGACGTGAATTAATGAGGTCATGAAACATCGTATGCCCCAACCCAACCGTTTTCATGCGTCCACCGTAACATTGTCCGTTTAGTTGTTAAATATAAAAAACTCAAAGGTTAACAGCCCAATATGACGGCACTCTAACCCCAGTCGCGGGCGCCCTCGCCCCCCCTCGCCGCACGATTGCGCGGATGCGTGGTTCCGCATGTGTGTGAGCGTCCCCAGCCACGTGACCTCACGAGAAGAACCAATGGCGCAAGAGCAATTCCGGAGAAGCCGCTGGCTCCCTCCTCGCTCTCTTTCTTTTCCCTCTCGCGTGCGCTGCTACTCCAGCATTTCAAAATACGCGTCCCGGCGCCCGCTGGCGCGAGCACCGAAAAACCACCTCCTACAACGGACACAGCCCCTTGTGTGAGTGGCCCCTCTGAAAGTTCTTCTGTCCGCCCGTCCACTCTTGGCCGTTCCGGCCAACGACGCAAGGGACGCTCTACGGCCACCCCGGCACTACCAGCTACAGTCGACACCGCCACTTCTCTGAGAGGCCCTACGACGAAAGTGGCTGGTCCTACTGCCCACCCAAGGTACCCTCTTAGACAAAAATATTCTGATGCTGTAAAAGGCCATTCGGACAATTGACTAGTTTCAGCGCACCTCAGTGATAATTGTACCCGAGACCTCTGTTCTAAGGGATTTGAAAAGATTAGAAAGACGGTCGAAAAACGAGTTCGTTATGAATTGCACGCTTCAACATTAGAAGCTTACCTTGATGCTTCTATTCCGCCTAAAGGTCTCAACCTTGCACTACGCCCTGCCACGTCTAAAATGTCAAGTAAAGATACAAAAATGTGGTACGAGACCTTACGGAAGGCTTCGTTAGAACTTCTGCGAATTATTGCCAATCACTACCGCTCAGGTTTGAAGTCCCTTAAGAACGAAGAGAAGCAGCTGTGTAATCAATTCGTGCTTACTGCTACAGAGGTTCACTCGCTGTGTACATTCGAGGAAAAAGAAACGCCGTGAAATATGTGCCGTGAAATGTAAGAAGTTACTCCGGGACGGCGTGATGTCTGATTGCACACCCCCGCAAATCCTGCAAAATTTTAGTGCGGCGCCCTCCCGTTTCGAAAGCACGGCATGTTCCAGTGATGCCTCAAACGTTGTTAACATATCAAGCGTTGTTCTTTCCAAAGATGAAATGACTGTGTTATCGCGTGGTTTAAACTTTTGCCCCCGCAACGGGCCGTTGCGATGAATTCCAGCTATTTACTGATTTAGACAATTTTGCGCGCAACCTGAGGTTGAGGGAATTCTTTCACGATAGAGCTGCTACTAGTGATAGCGCCTTAGCTTTGCCGTCATCTAAACGCTGGACACCACCGTCGCAGCGTGACAAATATCTTGACTTGTATATTGATGCTGTTCAACGCGACGTCATTCGGACATTTAAGCAGAAAACTTCGTTCCATCGAAATTTGCGCCAAGAAGAATGGAAGGCTGTCGAAACTTTAAGGAAGCGGGCCGATATCACTATTAAGCCAGCTGATAAGGGTGGTGCTATTGTGGTTATGAACACAACAGACTATATTGACGAGGCTCTCCGACAGCTTAATGATCATTCATTTTATAGGCGACTTGACGCAGACCCCACAATGGACTTTAAAGCTGTTTTGAAAGAAAAAATAAGCGTACTGCTGAGAGAGAAAAAAAATAACTGATAAGGCAGCCGCAACACTTATTCCTCTCAGTCCATCTACGGGCCGATTTTACATGCTGCCAAAAATTCATAAGCCAAACAATCCCGGCCCCCCCCATTGTTTCAGCTAATGGAACGGTGACGGAAAACCTGTCCTGTTACGTCGACTCACTAATTCGTAACATTCGGGCTACATTTCAGTCTTTTGTGAGGGACACCAACCACTTTTTGTCAGGGATCAGTGACATTAGCGTTCCTAATGGTTCTTTTCTTGTGACACTGGATGTATCGTCACTCTACACTAACATCCCTCATTCGGACGGCATCACGGCGGTTGTTGAAGCGTATGACCAGTTTCCTGGTGACAAGCTAGTAGACAGCACTACCATAGCGACACTCCTTCAAATGATTCTTCAGCTGAACAATTTCGAGTTTAACGAAGCCCACTATGTGCAGGTTAGCGGTACCTCAAAGGGAACTAAGATTGGACCAAACTATGCAAACGTTTTATGGGACGGCTTGAAGAGCAATTTTTACGCAGTCGCAGTTTAAAACCGCTATGCTACAAAAGATTCATTGACGACATCTTCTTTATTTGGCCTCACGGTGAATCCCAACTTCTCGCATTCATATCAGATTTCAATAACGTTCACCCTTTCATATCCTTCACGCACGCCTACTCAGCCGAAGCTATTAACTTTCTGGATGTCGCTATAAGCCTGAGCGATGGTAACTTATCTACCAAGCTTTATCAGAAGCCGACTGACCGACAGCAATATCTTCATTTCCATAGCAGTCACGTCAAACACTGTAAATCAAGCATCCCATACAGTCAAGCTGTCCGTTTTAAACGCATTTGCTCAAAGCAACCAGACTTCAGCGCTAGCTGCGATAGACTACGTGTAGCACTTTTAACCCTTTCAGTCCCAGTGATTCCAATTGGAATCATAAATTATGTAGGTCAGTCAGCAAGCATCTGGTAAAGATAAAGCGTTGTTCTTCCTCAAGAGCCCGTATTTAGCATCTGCCCTACATGTGGTGTCAACATGGCACACACAATAAAGCGAGGTCACGTCTGAACGAAGAAATGACAGAAGCGGTCGTGCAGTTCGCGCATTTTGCTGAGGCAGCGTCTTCTTTCACCATGCAGAGATTGGGCATTTATTTTAGTTCTGTGCCAGAAATTTGAATTTTGGATATTGGACATTATGCTATCCTATCTGAATAACATTTTAAGTAATAAACAAAGTAAAAATTGTGGAAATATTATTAAATAATAAATATTTATTAAATTAATTGTCCCATCAATTACTCTTTACTGAAAAGTGTGAGCAAAGATTTTTTCAGTTTTTTTTGGACTACCACGATCATGCGCATCTCAAAATGGAAAAACTAGTTGCTTACATTGAAAATAGTTAATTCGGGACTGAAAGGGTTAAAGCAGAGATACCCCGCTCAGATAATCGACGACGCAGTGGCACGCGCAGATAAGCTTGACCGCAAAGCCCTTGTAGACGTAGAAAAACGCCCACCTAGCCCCAGTAATGCTAACCTTGTGCTCACGCATAGTGCGTCTGCGCCTAATGTAGCATCTATTCTGAGGAAGCATTACAACATGCTGACTAAAAGCGAGCACCTCAAGAAAGTTTTTCCAGAACCACCCCGTGCCGTGTATCGGCGTGGTAGAAATTTGCAGGACATTCTCACGTCTTCCAAAGTCAGGCACAACCATGTTCCACACGAGGGTTCTCATCCCTGTGGCAAACCTCGATGCAAAGTATGCATTCAGATGATGACCACCACCGTGGCTAAAAGCACTGCTAATGACTTTTACTTGAACATTCGTGGCGATTTCACATGCGAGACAGAAAACGTCATTTACTTACTGGAGTGCTCTATCTGTAAGTTGCAGTATATCGGCCAAACCGCAAATGCATTTCGGTACCGCTTCAATAATCATAAGGCGCATATACACTCTATGCTTCATTTGCCGATATCTAAACACGCTGCCACCGCAGGACATACATTTGAATCATTTAGGGCGACCATTTTAGAATCCGGATTCACGTCACATTATAAGCGCGAAGTGCGAGAGTCATTTTTAATTGACAAGTTCGACACGGTTTCCAGAGGTTTAAACGAAAATGCGGGAAAGCTGGCGGGCGTGCTTGCATAGCATACAGTGCATGCCTCCATGCTGGTACAAATGCGCTCGTGTTTGTTTCTGCGTTCATGCTGTCCAAAAAAAAATTTTTTTTAATTGCATCATAGATTGCTCTCGTTTTTTCCTTTGTGGGCCTTCCCCGAGCGCCAATGTATCTGATGTAGAGTGCTTTGTTTATGTGTCGCGGTATCTCACTGGCCAGTGACGCGGTTTCTTGTGTTTAACGATATTTGTATTTTTATTGCTATTCACAGTATTGTTTATTTTTGTTTCACGAAGTGCCTCTATCACGTTATTCTCAATGCGCAGTGGGTCTTATTGTAGTGTACTGCGCAAGAGTGTGTTACTACACCCATATAAATAGTGCCTTCAAGATGTACTCCCTTCATTCTGACGAAGGCTGGTCCACCAGCCGAAACGTTAATAAAACATTTCGTACGTGCATCCTTTTCTTCAATCATATTCCGAGCCGGAACCATCGATCTTCAAACCCTATATATATATATATATATATATATATATATATATATATATATATATATATATATATATATATTGTTATGACAAAGAAAGACACCGATGTTAGGGCGCGCGGGCAGCTGGAACGAAGCAGAGAGAGACGAGGCAGATAAAGAACAGCCGGCCCGCAGCAAGGGTGCTGTCTCTGTGTCTCTTTTATTCCTTACAATGGTGCAGTCGACGAAGACGAAGTGCTACGTCTACGCTTCTTCGTCCATGGCAGTCACGAACGTGCACCAGCAGTAAGTCCTGCTTGAGGACGGCGTCCAGGCCTCCTCGGCACCTGCCCGCCTGCCGCCACTGCCACCACCGTTCGGGGACGGCGTCTAGGCCTCCTCGACGGCTCCACACCACTGAAGTGACGCTGTGTTCACTACAAGGGACGCCGTCCACGCGTCCTGGACCATGGATTCAGCCACCGTGAGTACCGGGACCGCCGCGCACTCCGCGAACCCCGCCCAGGGTTCGCCGGGCGCCTCCACCGACTGCGGCTCGGAACTCTTGCGTGTTCTCATAGAACTATCTCGTCAGCTCCACAACGGGTCGTCGCTGAACACCGGGCACTCGCCTGCCGCTTTACTATCGTCGGCTCTTTGGGCAGTGCCAGTGTTCCGCGGCTTCCAGGACGACGTTTTCCTGTGGATCGAGACCATCAATTCTCTCGGCACCCTCCATTCCTGGCCGGAATATCGAAAGTGGCTGATTGCCATTGACCACCTTCGTGATGCCGCCAAGGCATGGCATGCCTATGAAGGCGTCAGGCAGCCATCTTGGACGGAATGGTGCGCAAAAATCACAAGTCTTTTTCGTCCTCTTTCCCATGCCTGTGACCCTATCTCCTCAGGGCCACCCTCGACCGCGGATGGGGCCTGTGAGGCACACCACCTCGACGGCGTACCTCGGGCGTCCCCAAACCTGCCCTCCGCCGGAGATCAAGCTCGTGAGGCGCAGCGCTTCGATGCTGCAGCTGTGCCCTTTACCAACGTGACCTCCCTCGACCATCGAGCTCATGTGCGGCACCAGCACGATGCGCCATCGGTGCCCTCCAGCCCCACGACAGAGAGCTTCTCGGGCAGCCCTAACATCGAAGTCGGACGCCGGTCCTGCGCTCCGTTGGTGGTCTCCGCCTCTGCTCCGGTAGACGACGCGATAACATCACTGAGAGAGGCCGAGATCACTCCTCGTCCAGCGCAGATGGAGGAGACGGCCCCAGATTTGCCTTTGCTAGAGCACACACAAACACCAGCTCCTGTCGTGCTTGACGCGCCTACGGTGATGGCGCCCGAAGAGCCCAAGGCATCCATCACTGATCTCGATGATGAATTTCTTGAGGGAGACAACCTCGGCGCTGAACATACCCGCAGCAACCACCACAACGAGAGTAACGCAGAAGGCCGTGGGTCAGACAGCGACACCGGCCGCGAGCAGGGTTCTCCGCCAGGGATCTCGAACTCCGTGACGTTGCCAGAGACTACGAACACCTTCGCGCAGGTGCCCGCACCTCTCGGGCCCAGCCCGCCCTTCGCGGAGGTACCAAAAGAGCCCTTGACACACACCACTGTGCTCGCAGACCCACCGGAGCCGCTTCCACAGATTCGACAGCAGCCATTGACACTCGACCACCTTCCATCGAGCGAGGGGGGGTCTCCCGGACAGGTCCAAGGAACTGCCTCTTGATGTACCATCAACGCCTGTGAAGCCTGCGATAGACTCCTCAGCCAGGCCACCCAGTATGCAGCCCGGACACCTCCAGAGCTTCCGGGCGATGAAGAAGAGGAGAATGAGCGGTGAGCCCCCCCGATACTAACGTGAAGGTTGTATCTGCTCATTTTGCTGACCAAAGTCGTGACCGTCATCCCGGAGTTGACGATAACGGGAATGTGACCGACTTCCTCAAAGAAGCGGAAAAGAAGCCTCGTGACACTACGCCACCCGCTGAGCCGTCTCGGATGTTATTCCGGCAACGTTCTTCGAGCATGCCGCGTCCACCGCTTACTCCGCGACACGGCCGAGGTCGGCTGCCAGATGCATGGTTGGCAGCTACCCCCAGAAGGTCTCTTCGTGACCGAGACCGACCACTGCGAGTTAGCCAGGGTCGCCCACCAGACCCATCTACCGCAGATCGACCAGCCCAGTCGCAGCGTGGCCAGGACCGACCACTGCGATGCAGCCAAAGCCGCCCACCAGAGACACTGTCGGCAGCTCCGCGCGCTCTGCAGTCATGGCCGAGTGTTATGACAAAGAAAGACACCGATGTTAGGGCGCGCGGGCAGCTGGAACGAAGCAGAGAGAGACGAGGCAGATAAAGAACAGCCGGCCCGCAGCAAGGGTGCTGTCTCTGTGTCTCTTTTATTCCTTACAATATTTACACACACGCTATTCGGTGTTTAACCTCCCAAAACCATGATATCATTCTGAGGGACACGGTAGTGGAGGGCTCCGGAAATTTTGACCATCTGGTGTTTAACGTGCACTGACGTCACAAAGTACACGGGCCTCTACCATTTCGCCTCATAGAAACGCGACCGCCGCGACCGGGATCGAACCCGTGACCTTCGGATCAGCAGTAGAGCACCCTAACCGCAACACCACCGCGGCGGAGGCATCGACGCGGTCATGAGCAAAGATTACGGCCAACGGCTTTTTCCAGGAACTGAATGCGCTCTGCCATAATGGACTGTGGACATATTTTTTAGATAGACACATCGAGAATAGCTTCCCGGAAGTTGTATATATCTTTCTTTCCTCCAGAAGTCTCAAGAGTACTGATTGACCTTATCGCTGCGGAGTCCTACAGCCTTAAAGGGAGATGACCCTACTCGCCAGATAGCATATTCGAGGAGTCTTGGGCCTACTAGATTGTGCATAGATAAATCATATAGATAAGTAATATATATATAGATGGTTTAATGCAATTTTTCCTTACATTTTTTACTTTAGTAAGTCGATAAATAAATAGAGAAGTAAAGTCAATGAAAAACTTCAAATAACCATAGCTGAGCTAGGTATTCATGTTAAAATGACACGAAGTGAAAACACAAGGGTGAATTCAAGAGGGTGACTAGTTATCTCTCACGTTGACCATCATGCGCAACTGACTGATAGGTATCGCCTGTTGCCTGGGAATGCGCACATAAGTATTTTAAGTGCGGAGCAATTTAGGGGCCCGGGCTGTCGTATGCTGTCATCGCATTCTGTCATCGATCGTATATCTGTCGTAGCATTAACGTAACGTAGAAAAAACCGCTAATAGTAAAGTCACCTGTCGCATATTGAGCGCGCGCTCGCGCCAAGGAGAATCTTCCTCTTGTTCTTCGAGCGCCTTGATAATGATATTAAAGGGGCCCTGCAAAACTTTTCTAAGTAGCCATGGAATGGATTCACTAAAGGAGCTTATTGCCTCACGAATTCACTGCCGCAAACATTTTTAGAATCCGTCCAGTACAAGCGCAGTTACAAAGATTTGTCGCACACTGCAATTGCATTCTCTCTTCTCTCGTCCCAACGAAAGCTCTGGAAGCTAAGCAGGGAGGGATGTCATGGGGGAAGAAAATACGTCACGCGCGCCTCGTGACCTCGAGCACTTTTTCTCTTTTTATTTTCTTGGAATATGCCGCTTTGCAGTGCGATCGCGTGCGCACGCGTGGACAAGTCGCGGCCTCCCGCGGCGGCTTTATAGTAACGACCGAGCGCGCCATGCTCAAATCAGCCAATGGCTGTTACAATGGCGGTGACGAGTGATTTTTGAGTATGCAACGTCATTTGTCGAGAGAAGAGAAAGCAATTTTTAGCTGACTTTGAGAATTTATTGTGAATTCCAGGCCGCGTGCTGCGCTATAATATTTGGCTCGCGTGTTCTCGGGAGCCTCGACTACCGATCGCCAGCGTTTTCTGACCATGCTCAAAAAGTGTTGCAGGGCCCCTTTAAGTGCGGAGCAGTTTAGGGGCCCGGGTTGTCGTATGTGGTCATATGCTGTCGTCGCTTGGCGTAACGGAGGCAAAACCACGTATAAAATATACAAAACACGGAAGTAAGAAAAAAATAGAGAGAGAAAGAAAGGAAAAAAATGTGAAAAATAGAAATAGCAAGAAAGAGAAATGAGAGAGGAAGAAAAAGAAAGAAAGAAAAGAGGAAAGAAAGAGAAAAACCGAAGACAACGAAAGAAGGCTGCCCAACTCCGCACTTCTTCATGATTGGCACCACTAGCGCGAAGCTGCGTTACTTTTTTTTTTAACGCGATAGCGTTAAAGAGCTCGTTTCGCAGAAATTCCGGCGTCGGCGTCGTTGGTTGTGAGCGAAAAATCATCATCTTGTCCGTGACCGAAAAATCGAGAAAGATGCAAATAAAATAATAATTTTCGGGTCCGAGTGAGGATCGAACCCGGGTCGTCTGCGTGGCAAGCAGGTGTTCTACCACACAGCCATGCCTCTGCTTGGATATATCGTGAAAATAACTTCCTCTGCTTGGAAATGCAGTGAACATAACTTCCATGCTTCGCAAACGCAAGCGTCCTTTATATAGGCGTCGCAATATAACATGTAATATCCCAGGAATATTGCGGGGTACAAGCGTAAATTGCCATCGGGCGTCAGAATATGTGACTATCATAACGATTCCATAGTTTAAAGCCAGCCACCCATTACAAACGGCACACACCTTACTGCGCGTATTCCCTTAACACCACGTAGTGGGTACCTAGCAAGTTCGAAAACATTTCCCACATTTGCCGCGCATGATTTCTCTTGGTTTAAACCATACTACCCATTACATAGTATGCACTAAGTGATTGAAGTACGCAGTAGGGACGGGATATCGCTATCGCGTTGAACTCTTAAAGGCGAAGCTTAAGGGTCCCCTAATTTTTTGTCTACCTCCTTTTCCGTCGCTGTACTACTCTTCAGTTAGGGGTGTTCGCGGTGTCTTGACAACTCTCTTGTCCTTGTTTGCACGCCCTGTCTTTATAAGGGCCCCAAGACACCTTCTGAAAATACAAAATCGAGCGCGTTATTCTCTCTTGGCGTTTCCCGTTTCTATTCGTTTTTTTTTTCTTGCTCTCTGCGTGACTCAGATTACATGATTATGGCACATATTCTCGAGTGGTCCATATACGAGAAATATCAGTTGTGAATTGTCTGCTACCATGCTTTGTCATGCATTCCCCAGCCCGTCCTTCCTCACCTCGCATTTACCGTGCGCGTTCAACTTATTAAATGCGAAGCATTTCTTAGCGAACTTCGGCGACTTTGAGCGTATCTATCTATCTATCTATCTATCTATCTATCTATCTATCTATCTATCTATCTATCTATCTATCTATCTAGCCGCCTACCACTTTCTGCTCTCCTGGCCGTATCGTTAATGGGATTTGTACCAAATTTGGCATGGCATAACATGACTGTATGACGAACATAAATGGCTGGTCATATCACGAAAATCATGACTAACTTGTCATGAAAACTATGATTTACATGCCACACTCATGGCGCGCTCGCTGCCGTTTGGTTAGCTTGATATACACCAAAATTGGGATTGAGTGACATGACTCTATGACGAACATAAATGACAAGTGGTAATATGAAAATCATGACTTCATGAGCGACATGACTTGCATTCCACGCTCATAGCGCGCTCGCGGCCGTTTCGTTAGCTTGAGATACACCCAATTTGGTATTGAGTGACATGACTGTATGACGAACATAAATGACAAGCGGTAAATGGAAATCATGACTTGTCATGTGGGACATGACTTGCATGCCACGCTGATGGCGTGCTCGCGGCCGTTTCGTTAGCTTGAGATACACCAAATTTGGTATTGAGTGGCATGACTGTATGACAAACATAAATGACAAGTGGTAATATGGAAATCATGACTTGTCATGAGCAACATGACTTGCATGCCCCGCTCATGGCGTGCTCACGGCCGTTCCGTTAGCTTGAGATACACCAAATTTGGTATTGAGTGAGATGACTGTATGACGAACATAAATGACTAGTCGTAATATGGAAATCATGATATGTCATGAGCGGCATGACTTGCATTCCACGCTCATGGCGCGCTCGCGGCCGTTTCGTTAGCTTGAGATACACCAAATTTGGTATTGAGTGACATGACTGTATGACGAATATAAATTACAAGTGGTAATATGGAAATCATGACTTGTCATGTGCAACATGACTTGCATGCCCCGCTCATGGCGTGCTCACGGCCGTTTCGTTAGCTTGAGATACACCAAATTTGGTATTGAGTGAGATGACTGTATGACGAACATAAATGACTAGTCGTAATATGGAAATCATGATATGTCATGAGCGGCATGACTTGCATTCCACGCTCATGGCGCGCTCGCGGCCGTTTCGTTAGCTTGAGATACACCAAATTTGGTATTGAGTGACATGACTGTATGACGAATATAAATTACAAGTGGTAATATGGAAATCATGACTTGTCATGTGCAACATGACTTGCATGCCCCGCTCATGGCGTGCTCACGGCCGTTTCGTTAGCTTGAGATACACCAAATTTGGTATTGAGTGAAATGACTGTATGACGAACATAAATGACTAGTCGTAATATGGAAATCATGATATGTCATGAGCGGCATGACTTGCATTCCACGCTCATGGCGCGCTCGCGGCCGTTTCGTTAGCTTGAGATACACCAAATTTGGTATTGAGTGACATGACTGTATGACGAATATAAATTACAAGTGGTAATATGGAAATCATGACTTGTCATGTGCAACATGACTTGCATGCCCCGCTCATGGCGTGCTCACGGCCGTTTCGTTAGCTTGAGATACACCAAATTTGGTATTGAGTGAAATGACTGTATGACGAACATAAATGACTAGTCGTAATATGGAAATCATGATATGTCATGAGCGGCATGACTTGCATTCCACGCTCATGGCGCGCTCGCGGCCGTTTGGTTAGCTTGATATACACCAAATTTGGGATTGAGTGACATGACTCTATGACGAACATAAATGACAAGTGGTAATATGAAAATCATGACTTCATGAGCGACATGACTTGCATTCCACGCTCATAGCGCGCTCGCGGCCGTTTCGTTAGCTTGAGATACACCCAATTTGGTATTGAGTGACATGACTGTATGACGAACATAAATGACAAGCGGTAAATGGAAATCATGACTTGTCATGTGGGACATGACTTGCATGCCACGCTGATGGCGTGCTCGCGGCCGTTTCGTTAGCTTGAGATACACCAAATTTGGTATTGAGTGGCATGACTGTATGACAAACATAAATGACAAGTGGTAATATGGAAATCATGACTTGTCATGAGCAACATGACTTGCATGCCCCGCTCATGGCGTGCTCACGGCCGTTTCGTTAGCTTGAGATACACCAAATTTGGTATTGAGTGAGATGACTGTATGACGAACATAAATGACTAGTCGTAATATGGAAATCATGATATGTCATGAGCGGCATGACTTGCATTCCACGCTCATGGCGCGCTCGCGGCCGTTTCGTTAGCTTGAGATACACCAAATTTGGTATTGAGTGACATGACTGTATGACGAATATAAATTACAAGTGGTAATATGGAAATCATGACTTGTCATGTGCAACATGACTTGCATGCCCCGCTCATGGCGTGCTCACGGCCGTTTCGTTAGCTTGAGATACACCAAATTTGGTATTGAGTGAGATGACTGTATGACGAACATAAATGACTAGTCGTAATATGGAAATCATGATATGTCATGAGCGGCATGACTTGCATTCCACGCTCATGGCACGCTCGCGGCCGTTTCGTTAGCTTGAGATACACCAAATTTGGTATTGAGTGACATGACTGTATGACGAATATAAATTACAAGTGGTAATATGGAAATCATGACTTGTCATGTGCAACATGACTTGCATGCCCCGCTCATGGCGTGCTCACGGCCGTTTCGTTAGCTTGAGATACACCAAATTTGGTATTGAGTGAGATGACTGTATGACGAACATAAATGACTAGTCGTAATATGGAAATCATGATATGTCATGAGCGGCATGACTTGCATTCCACGCTCATGGCGCGCTCGCGGCCGTTTCGTTAGCTTGAGATACACCAAATTTGGTATTGAGTGACATGACTGTATGACGAATATAAATTACAAGTGGTAATATGGAAATCATGACTTGTCATGTGCAACATGACTTGCATGCCCCGCTCATGGCGTGCTCACGGCCGTTTCGTTAGCTTGAGATACACCAAATTTGGTATTGAGTGAAATGACTGTATGACGAACATAAATGACTAGTCGTAATATGGAAATCATGATATGTCATGAGCGGCATGACTTGCATTCCACGCTCATGGCGCGCTCGCGGCCGTTTCGTTAGCTTGAGATACACCAAATTTGGTATTGAGTGACATGACTGTATGACGAATATAAATTACAAGTGGTAATATGGAAATCATGACTTGTCATGAGCAACATGACTTGCATGCCACGCTCATGGCGTGCTCACGGCCGTTTCGTTAGCTTGAGATACACCAAATTTGGTATTGAGTGAGATGACTGTATGACGAACATAAATGACTAGTCGTAATATGGAAATCATGATATGTCATGAGCGGCATGACTTGCATTCCACGCTCATGGCGCGCTCGCGGCCGTTTCGTTAGCTTGAGATACACCAAATTTGGTATTGAGTGACATGACTGTATGACGAATATAAATTACAAGTGGTAATATGGAAATCATGACTTGTCATGTGCAACATGACTTGCATGCCACGCTCATGGCGTGCTCGCGGCCGTTTCGTTAGCTTGAGATACACCAAATTGGTATTGAGTGACATGACTATATAACGAACATAAGTGGCAGGTGGTAGCATGAAAATCTTGGCATACATGTAATCTACAATGCCATTTACATGCCACGCTCCCGTCCAGTTCGCTAGCTTGACATACACCAAAATTGGTATATCGCGAGGTGACTGTATGACGAACACAAATGACCGGTCGTAACATGTAAAACATGACATGCAAATTATGTAAAGCATGATTTGCTCCTTCCTGGCTGCTTCGCATTACATCGATTCCCACAGTGCGTGGGATCTGCCGGCTTTTTTCACATTGTTTTCTGAATTTCTGATTGCACAAGGTGAAATAACAGAGTGTAGCCGATAAGCTCGAAATTCTCATGGGCTCAACGCTTAGTGCTCTTATTGTACACGTGCATTATGAAGAAATAAGTGTCGAGAAGATATGGAATAGAACGAGTGGAAGGGGCGCCGCAATATTTGATTCTTCCAACGGACGAACTGTTTACAGCGAAGACGATGCAGCTCTCCAAAAAAATAGGCCAACCCGCTTCCACGGTTGTTGTATATTTTTTGATTGCGATAACAATTATATGGACACTCCCTGCAGTTTTTTATTGCCACCGTCATGTTTCGTATAAAGTCTAGATTGATAAATTTTGTACGCGCATCGTATGCTGTGCCCGCTAGTAAAAGCTCGCGAGCGCTGCGAGGAACACAGCTTAAGCATAGATGAAACACGCAGACCATCTCCATTGCACGTAGGGCGCATGCGATAACATCACTCTACGTGCGAGGCGTGCCGTCGTTGCTCCTCAAAAAGAAGGGAAGCCCTGTCTGTCTTTCAGTGGACGAAGGAGCATGACATGAAGCCGTAGTAGCGGGGAAGGGGGGGGGGGGGGGCTGCGTGACTCGATCCGCACCTGTGACCTTCGACTATAAGGGCGCGGTCGCGAGCGGTGGCGCGCGCGCTATATCAGCCGGCATCAGCGAACGCGTCTCGTATACCCTTCTACGCGCTATCATCTCACGGCTTCGCGCTGTGACCACTGATAGGACAAATTGTATGAAAACCACTTCTTTTTCCGGGAGCGGCTGTATTCCCATACGCCAGCGTTTCGCAGTTTCGCGAGGTCGGATGAAAAAGTTTGCTGCTATCCTCATAGTTCGTTATAACATTACGACATGTTGCTATCGCATTCACGGCTTCCCCTTTCGGAGAAACAGACTTGTTTTTTTTGTTTCAAAATTCAGGGGACGAAATTCCATCCCCACCAACTCTTGAATCTGGAATCTACCCCCCCTCCCACCCGTGCCGCGCCGCCGCCGATCCGATGAACCCCGCGCCGTTGATGCGCCGCCGCCGGAGGTGGAAACACCGGCGCGCTGCCGCCGGCGATATTGGGTCCGGCGCACAGGTCTAATACGGAGTGGCCAGTGAACGGTTGTGCATCGCGAGCAGTAGGTTTTTTCAACCAATAGACGCTGTTTCGATGCGTTCGTAGCGTCTGATGATGAAATAAACTTTTTCTAAACAGAAACTCGCTAGCAGACGCTGCCTGCGTCGGCGTCGCGAGGCGAGAGAGGGGGGGAGCGTAGGAGAGGAGAGAGAGGAGGGGACGCGCATGCGCAGTGGGAGTGTGGACGCCGCGGGCGGGGATGCCTAGAGGAGAGAGGGGGGAAGCGTAGGAGAGGAGAGAGAGGGGGGGACGCGCATGCGCAGTGGGAGTGTGGACGCCGCGGGCAGGGATGCCTAGAGGAGAGAGGGGGAGAGAGGAGGGGAGGCGCATGCTCAGTGAGGGTGTGGTTGCCGCGGGGAGGGATGCCTAGAGGAGAGAGGGGGAAAGGAGGTTTTTTATTTATTTTTTTTTAAAGGGTTTGCGCATCCGCAGTAAGGGATGTCACGCCGCACACCGGATTAAGCTCCGCCATAAGATGCTTCACATCTAAAAGAGTTGGAAAGGAAAGAGAAAGCCAAAAAGTTGGTGGAACAAAGAAATCCGGGATGCGATCGAGAAGCGACTTGAGGCATCACGGCAGCACAGACAGGGAAAAAAGGAGAAGCGGCCACAGGATGAAGTCAACCAAGTATGGGAAATATATTTAGAGCAAAAATCCATTGTGCAGAAATTAGTCGAGGCAAAAATTAAATGCGAAAGTGAACGCTGGATGACAGAGATTCGCGAAAAGAAGAAGGCCGCGCCTAGGATATTTTGGAGCCACCTAAAAGTGCTAGGTAGGAAGTCTGTCACAATGCAACGACATATGGTAGATGAAGAAGGAAATCAATTGGAAGGGTATGAAGCGCGAGGTTACATCCGAAAGGTAACAGCCCATTCGTTTAAAAAGATCGCCCAGGGGATTCCCCCGGTAAGTAAAAGCAGAAGAGCACAACCGAGGAAGATGTAGTACTTGAGAATTTCAATTGGAAGAAGGCCGAAGGAAAAATTCCTAAGCGCACTACTCCGGGCTTAGATGGGGTTCCCGTCAGCCTCATTAACGAACTAGGACATAGCACTAAAGAAGCACTGCTGAAAGCCGTAGAAAAGTGCTTACAGGAGAGGGAAATGCCAGACAGTTGGCGAAAAAGTAGAATGAACTTAATCTATAAAGGCAGGGGAGAAAAGGATAACATTCGCTCGTATAGACCGCTAACCATTACATCGGTGCTATTCGCCTCGAGATCTTGGAGTGGCGCCCTCTCGCGTGTGACGTCAGGGAGAGGACTCGGATGCAGCTCTTCGCGCGCGCGATCGCTACGTGAAGGCTGCTCGACGCTGCCGGCCTGTCTATCGCGCTCGAGTTATTGGAACATTGGTGGGCGAGTTGATAAAGCAATTAGTACTGAATGTTCAAGCAAAATGCCCATCGAAATCGAGCGGAGTTGCCGTCAGGAGCACGTTCTGTGTCGATTGCTCCTGTTGTCGTCTGCTAGCCATCCATGTTCGTGTACATCTGCTTCTATGGTGAATTTTTTCTTTTCGCGACTGTTCTATGGCCGTGGCGCACTCAAAATGACTTTCCTGCCCGTTTTCGATAACTGACTTCAGCGTTCGGGCTGCAGCTTCCATATCTGCGTTAAAGCGCAATAAATGTATACCGCGTGCTGCGCGTGTTCGCTTGCCAAGCCTGTGCCTTCGGTTCAATTCCTCTTTTCGGAGTTTTAAGCGCATGACAAACGACATGTGATGTCATTCAAATAAATTAAGTGGCGTTACCGGCAACAACGTTTGATTAAATACACATTTTTAGCAGCTGCTGTGTAAGCGCATCGTAAGTACTTTAAATTGAAACAAGAAATAAACAGGGTGAGTCTAAAGGGGATGCACGACGGGGATATGAAATATCGGTAGGTTGTCCGGAGTGATCTTCTTTTGTTTTTGTTCTATTTTTTTTTGCAACATATTTTAATCCTTACGTTAATAAATCGACGTTTGTTCACTCGTTCACGGTGGTCTGAAAATGCTGAACAGAATTAGTGTAATCATACTAATGTTGATAAATATAAAGCTTTCGCATCGAAGGATGTATTTGCAATAAAATACTGTAAATCAGTCTCAACGGTCGACTCCTGATGTGGCTTGGTGCGATCACTGTATTAAAGAGACTCGAGTTCCTTATGCATTTGCCTAAGTTGACTCGAAGGCGAAAGCCATCTTTTTCTTGAGTCGATGTATTGTTCCTTCGCCGCCCCCCTCCGAATGCTTTCTGGACGTAACGTGGTTTTGCATTGAAGCTTTCTACCCATCACCTGGTTTTGCATCGCCTCCGAGATCGGCCCACCAATCACGGAGGCAATACAAAGCGACGATGTCATGTGATGACGTAATCATGTGACATGACGTTATGACGTCACAAACTTTGTCGGTCTGGGATGTCATGATGACGTGATCATGTGATGAACTTTCGCATCACTCGTGTTCACGCTGGCGACGCGGAACGCCGACGGTCAATTTTCGCAATTTATGTGGAATCTAAGGCTCCCACCTTAAAATATACAATCTTGTTACAGCACGGTAAAGAATCACAATGATCAGCCACAGGTGGGAAAGAGCTCTCTTTCTCCTCTTCCTGGACACATTCGCCGATTTCCTAATGTTTACGAAGCTGTACTATCGGTGTCAAGTGAAACGCGAACACTGCGGATCGCGTTGCCCAAGCATTAGAAATATAGTGCGCGCCATCATGTCATTACCATTGGCAGGCTCGCACAGTCGAGTAGGCAGCACTGCGCGATCGAAAACATGAATCTCTAATCATAAGAGGCGAACTGTACCACGCGCACCACTGCTGGCGTTTCATTCCGAGCGATCTTATTTGCATCCAGCTCGCCCAATCTATGGTAGTGGTCCGCAATAACCCGCTGGTCGATGAACTTATCGATTTCATTTTGTCGGCTGTCGGCTGTCGTGTCTGCACAAGTCCACATGACTACAATTGGAAGTGGAGCGTGAATTTTCGTTCATCTCAAGTCTGTTTACACAACGCTGATTTTTGCGAATAAGCCGAAAAATTCATCGCGCTGCGATTTCAAAGCAGCGGAGACTCTCTTTAACTCACTTGGCGCGGGCGTTCGCGCTCTCATGTAAGCTATTTCAACGCCATCCAGCCCAGTGAGCGACGCTACGAACTCGGGGGCATGAACCTGACCGCGATGGCTGTCGGTATACAGAAGATATGTTAAATGTTAACGTTTTTTAAACTAATGTAATGCTAGCAGTCATCTCAATAAATATCATTACAAGAAAATGCAGCTAGTAGTCGAGGAACGCCGTGCGAAGCGAGCGAACTATAATAAAAATGCTGCTGTTTTAGCCAGAGCGTAGCAGACGACAAAAGCCGAATCCCCGCCTTTGCGTCACCGGCGCGCCGTTCGCAGCGCCGCCATCGGTCGCACACGAGGCGAATACCGGTTGGCGATGCAGGCAGTAAAATTAAAAATAGAAACGTGGGTAGAGCAAAATGATATTTTGGGAGAACTCCAGAAGGGATTCCGAATCGACAGGCGGTTAGACGATAACCTGTTTGTTCTTACACAGTGTATAGAAATATCAAAAATAGAAAACAGGCCCTTATACGTAGCTTATCTAGACATCACCGGGGCATCTGACAACGTTAATCAGGAAATTTTGTGGGATATATTGAAGGAAGTGGGCATAGGTGACGACTGTATACAGCTTTTGAGGGAAATATACCGAGAAAATACAGTTTGTGTAGAATGGGAAGGAATAAGCAGCAAGGACAGCGTTGACATTAGCAAGGGGCTGAGACAGGGATGTCCTTTGTCCCCGCTGTTATTCATGCTGTACATGGTGAGGATGGAAAAAGAGCTAGAAGGTAGCAACATTGGATTTAATCTGTCACACAAACAGGCCGGCACGATGGTTGAGCAGAAGCTTCCAGGTCTATTTTACGCTGACGATATTGTCTTATTTGCGGACAGTCAAGATGATAAACAGCGGCTGGCAGATATATGCGGAAGGGAAGGCGAGGCCCTAGGACTAGGTTTTAGTGCAACAAAATGTGGATTGATGGTATTCAATGATCACGAAGACCATGCGGTCTTAATACAGGGCCAAGAAATACCGAGGGTAAGCGAGTACAAGTACCTCGGAGTGTGGGTAAATGAGGGGGATAGATATATGGAGGTACAAGAGAAAGCATCGGTAACAAAGGGAAAGAGGAATGCTGCAATCATGAAGCACAGAGCGTTATGGGGATACAATAGGTACGAGGTGCTTCGAGGGCTGTGGAAGGGTGTGATGGTTCCCGGGCTTACATTTGGGAACTCAGTGGTGTGCATGAAGTCAGAGGTGCAATCAGGAATGGATGTATATCAAAGGACTGTGGGACGCCTCGCGTTGGGCGCTCACGAGAAGACGACAAATGAGGCTGTAAAGGGTGATATGGGATGGACAGGTTTTGAAGTGAGGGAAGCTCAGAGCAAAATTAGATTTGAAGAGAGGCTGAGGAAAATGAAGGAGAGTAGATGGGCAGGGAAGGTTTTCAGGTATTTGTATAGAAAAAGCGTCGACACGCAGTGGAGAAAAAGAACTAGGAGGCTCACCAGTAAATATACGGCTAGCAGTGTGGGCGACATGGCAACAAGGAGCATTAAGCGAAAAGTCAGAGAGGCGGAGAGGACTGATTGGATGACAGCGATGGAAAAGAAGCCGGCTCTCAGTGACTACCGAAAGGGAAAAAACGAAATAAGGAGGGAGAGGTTTTATGATAATTCAAGGGGAAGCGCTTTACTGTTTGAAGCAAGGTCGGGTTGCCTTAGAACGCGTAGCTATAAAGCGAGATTCTGTAACGAAGAAGAACAATGTACATGCTGTGGGGGAACTAAGGAAACGATGGAACATGTACTGATTGAATGTGGCGATATCCACCCAGATATACGTGTGGGCACGTGTCTACATGAGGCCTTGGGTTTTAGGGACAACAACGGAAAGCTGAACACGTCCGCGATAGAAATAAGTAAGAGACGGTTAGAGATAAAGGACAAAAATAAAGAATGGGAAAAATAAGGTCATTCTGCCTTAAGAGGCAGAGAGATGGACCGTGAATTTATATTTTTCTTTGCTATAATAACATAGATTTAATCATTCTGTACAGCATTAGGCCAACACGAAAAGAAAGTTTTTTTCGAGCCTGGTGGCAGACATGTCACCGCCCCGTTATAAAGGGGACGCTCATAGCATCCATCCATCCATCCACAAGGCGAGTCGTCCGGTACGTCTCTGTAAGAGGCGTGCGGTGATTGGAAGCGGCCTTTGACGTCAGTGGGAGAGTGAAATGCGAAAGGGAACGTTTTTTTCTCGTCGTCTGCTGGGGTTTTGCAGTTTGACGGCTTATAACTTCCGTTACCGTGTACCGATTTCGATAATTCTTTTTGCGTTCATCTCAGTACTCGGCACTACACGAATTACAGCGCTGCGGAATGCAGACGGAAAAGTGTCGCAGGGCCCCTTTAAGGGAAGAACCGATAGCGCGCGAGCAATCCCGGTGGATCCGCATGCTGCCTCCTCACTCTCTTTCTTTTTTCTCTGACGTGCGCTGCTGCACCAGCAATTCAAAATACGCGTCGCGGTCAATCTGCACGTTCGCTCAGCACGGTGTTTTGTTCCGTTCCGTCTTTCAGCCAGGCGGCCACATCTTCTCGGCATCGTGCGAAACATCTCCAAAAGGAGTAGCACCACGCGTGTTTTCCCGGCCGTCGATTGGCTGGCGAAAGGCGGTGGAGGTGTGCAGAGCCAAAGGCCAAAGTAGAAGGAAAAGGCGCGTAAAAAAGTTGTTTTTGAACATTTTGATTAGTACTAGAGCACGGCACTGGAGTTGCCCTGCACCCACAGCGATATCCATCTGCAAGCCAGCACAGCCCTCCTGCCCTCATCAGCGCCTGCGATCGCCAACGAAAGAGTGTTTGCTTAGCGAACTAGATGCAGGTGTAATTTTGTATGACACTGCTCATCGTACACAAAAATAGAAAGTGTTGGATCGCCGCATCCTGCAGCCTACGCGATTTGTATGGGCTCTGTGTTTGGGGTTTATCGCAGCCACATGATCGCAGCGAAATGCTTACCTGTGAACAGCCAGTCCTGTGCAAGTTTCGGAGTGATGATTTTTTTTTGCGGGGGGGGGGGGGGGGGAGGGGGGTTGTTTGAGGTCATTGTGTGTACGGACTGTCTTGCCGCTTGCGATGCGCAATGGTAACCACATCGCACAAGTGCTCGATCGCGTTCCTGGACGTACAAACCATGATGCGAGCCTGCGATGGGCTGCAGTGCCGCTAGACGCAAGAATGTGGCGTATGTGTGCTTTGAAATGCATGTACGCAGCTGCCAGTGGAGTTTTCTTGTTTATCAGCCATCTCAATAAACAAGCTGTATCCCACTAAAATTCGCTGTTTCACTCGCGTCTTGTTTGTCTCAAGTTATTTCTGTACTCGTTAAAATTCTGCTGTCATACAGCACTGTCCTCGATACGCCTGATAATGATGGGAATGCCAATTTCAGGTAGCCTTAATGTTTTAAAAAAAAGAAAGGGCCGCTGTCGCTTGCAGCGTAGCTGCACAACACTCCTACAGCTTTCTGTAGCAGAAAATGGTTCAAGAGTGTACAATGTAGCTTTTAGCCACAGCAACAGAGACACTGAACAGTTACATTTGCTCGCACACCAAATCAGGCAACAGGGTTGCCAGATTTGGCTACTTTACGCCAAATTGGCTACTTTTAAAAGGCCGCGGCGACAAAAAAGTGACGTTGGCTACTTGGCTACTTTTTGGCTAGTATTCTGGCACTGGCATCAACAGTTAATATACGCTAAAACTTATCGCAACTATCAAAAAAATTAATGTTCATTCGCACTGCCGGCTGCGCCTCCCTCGGTGTAATGGCTTTTGTGTACTCTGTATACCGCAAGCAATTACGTGCGCCCGAAACGCATCACGGCCGCCATGCTTTTCACATTATTAATGGAACTCCTCTAGGTTAGGCAGCACTGTAAAGTAGCTGGCGGGGGGACTCGTTCATGCTTTCTATCCACTATTTGCCTCTTGCGCTACTGCTTTGAGCTGTACAGGTGGCGCCACCAACGACGAACGTTGGCGAAAAGTGGATGCGCGCTGCTCGTAGAAGCCTTGCGCAATTCGCACGCATCTCGTTGTTTTTGCGGGCATTTTTCATTCTGGTTTGCTATTTGCACTGTCGACGCTGCTGCAGTAGTCAGCCATGACTTTTCTTCCGTCGACTGTTCTATTTTATTTATTCGAAAATGACAGGCTTGTTTTTTATTACTGTATGCCCGCGCGATGCACTGCATGCGTTTCTTACGTGCATGCGTCTAAGTTGTTTGCGTGATCTGTTAACACAGACGAAATATACATCAGGCGCTAATCCTATACAAGACATTGCTGACGGCGCAATGAAACTCCTTGAAGCGGAGCGAGTGTTTTCTGCTGTGGCTCTCTCAAAAAGCGACTTAAGGAATAGAATGTCACACGGGCTTCTCCTCACGATCATCTGGATCAGATTTGGACTACGTCTGAAAGGGGTTACGAGCTCTACATTTAGTGCCGTGGGGCATGCTGGGGAAAGTGAACTCGATATGTACACTTGACTGTCAGTGCAGCACTAATTGCCAATTTTCTAGTCTTAATGCCTCCTCCAGGAAGTCACCTGGTCTTTTTTTTTACTCTATTGCGATGTGATAAACATTGCTGTGACGTATATTATTCATATATTTAGGCGTCAGAACACGGTGATAAATCAGCTAAACTGAAATCACGTTTGGCTAGTCTTCTGGCTCCAAAATAAAATAACGGCTGCCAGTTGGCTACTGTTCTGGCTACTTTGCTTAATTTTGTGGCTCTTTTTCTCTTCGAGGATCTGGCAACCCTGTCAGGCAAATCGACTGCGCCCAAACGGGACTGTGCGATGAAATAATATCTTGCTGTCCTTTATACATCTTGGCACACAGGAATGTATTTTAATTCATACTTGGCCTCACTTCGCCAAGTACGATGAGGCATGTCGATTGGAGTAGCACTGCTGCGATATTCTGTATCCAGCTTCTGATGAAATAGTTATGTGCATCACGCACTTTGTACTACATCTTTATTTGCAGCAAGGTAACGTAGTTGGTTGACAAAACCGTTTATTTGATTACGCCCATCTACGTTGTAGATGAAAGTAGGTCCTCATCGACTGTCGCCTCTGTGCTAACTTTCATAGGTCAACTCCGTTGCAGATATTGATCTTCGCCCCATACCGTGTCCCAGTAGCGACGACAAGGCCATTGTAATACGTAGGGATAAACTCCGAACACATGCCTTTCTGCAGCTTTCTGCACACTCAAGCGGAACAGTGAATTGATTTAGTTCGATAAGTTGTGCTCCGAGACCTCTAGTGTTGTTAATTGTAAAGTAGGTGCGCTGAGCGAAATGCACAAACAAATGACGGAACAAGAGGACAGGACGGTTGGTGCGCACCAACCGTCCTGTCCTCTTGTTCCGTCATTTGTGCATTTCGCTCAGCGCACCTACTTTACAATGCCGTACCAACTAGCCCAAATTGAAGCTTTGCTAAACGTTAGTGTTGTTAATTTCACCACCATAGGTTTATTAATGTAGGAGAAATTCAAGGTCAAAGTTTCATTTTTAATGCACGTGACGTCACGGATTTCAAAGCATATTTTTTGTATTTTGGCAACAATGGCTCAACAAAATTTCCTGCAACTTGGTGTGTTAAGTCTATGACCCCTCAGAGGGCAAAGTACTTTATTTTTACCAGTTAGAAACTACGTAGGACCTAGCTGATGCCATCAAAATAAATTACATCACGGCGTTTGGTGCGGGAAATTTCGAGGCATTAGGGTCTTTTAGCAAGTTACGGAAATACGGTACGCAAATACGGAATGGCAGTACGGTCGCGATCCTCCTTTCCAGTGACAGCGCGTCCCCCGGACGACAGGTTCCTCGTTAACAATGCGTAGGCTGACAGGCCACAACGAGGCGTGACAACCCCACAGCAATTTTTGAAAAAGCTTTTGTGTTGTTGGGGTGCCTTCACTGGCAAAATGTCAACGACCGGGAAAGGAGGAGCGCTACGGTAATACCGTACCGTATTTGCGTACCGTATTTCCGTAACTTGCTAAAAGTCCCTACTGACACCATTCGCATTTTCTTTTAGCGCATTTTCTCGTTTACCAAGCCTCTTCTCCGGGCGGGAGTGGCGATTTTGGGATTGTAAAAGTGATTTACTAATACAGGAAAAATAGCTTTTTATCTTTAGTGTGCCTTTAAGCTGTCATATTCACCGTCACAAACGTGTTATGCTTCACAGATGAGCAAGCGACCCAAATGTGGTACCGAGAAATGGTGCACGGTCGGTGCACGTGATGGATGTGATGTGATGTCCAAGTTATGTGTTGTTTCTACCGCCTTCAGTTTGTGTCACATTGGTGTAACTTTGACTCGAATACTTAAATCAGAGCCAGCATTACCTTCAGTGGCCAGAGTTGTAACAACAAGGCAAGGTTACCTTGAGCTATTGTGCATGCCAGTCACTAAACTAAAAGTTTTGATGCAGTTCAATTTGTGAGCACTGTTCCTTGTAAATCTGCCTTTGTTCATTCTGTTGTTCGAGGCATTGCCTTCTGCACGAAACGTAATATGCAAGGAACAAGTGGTCCAGTTGTGCATTTCAGAGAGACTTGCTGTTTTTTCCAGGTCAGATTCTGCTACGACGTGCCTTTTTTCGGAGTACGTCACTTGACACTCTGGTCAGATGTAACACAGCTGCCACATTTCTTGTGCACCCGATACGCTGAGTTTCGATATCACCTGGATCAGGAGCTTCAATTTCGATGATTAATATGTCAAATTACGCGTTCTTTATCTTAAAAATGGGTATGCCACAAATTGTGATGTCCTACAACTTTTTCAGATAAATTGCCCTCGAGTTACTACATAGAAAGTTAGTTCATTATTTTTTTTTTGTACTTAGTCTGTTTATTACACATTTCTGTTCAACTTTAGCAGCAGCAAAGTATTCCACCTTAGCATAGAGTTCGTATGCAAAGACGACGGGTGCTTCACTGTCGTAGCATTTTTATTAAAAAAATCTGTGTTGTTTAAAAAAAGACACCCTTCTAAAAAAGAAACGGGGTCAGGGAGGCTGGGTAGAAGACCACTACAAAGATATTTCCAGTTCTCTACCCTTTTAAATATCAAAGGCACTTATCGGCTGCCACGTTGATATAATGAACAGAGGTATGCTCAAGGCACCTATGTGTTACGTTGAACAGCTTGCTCAAAGTGGGTGAAATCTGCCTACAGCACTAAGGCAAAGCATGACTGATGGTGACATTTCACATGTATTTCAGCACATTTTCTCTGAAATGTATGTGGCATGCTACAAATGCTTGGTTTTTCCTAGCGAAACAATGCTTTGGTATGTTGTATTTGCCCTTTGTGACTAAGTGTCCTCGTTCGTAGACACAGCTTTTGGCACTTATGTGCGCTACTAGCAAGAAAGAGACCACAAGCACTGAGCTAATGATAAGTCGAGCATTCCCATTGCCTCAGGTTCATTTATATGGCTTTTGGTCGAAATACTTCTCTATGTGAAATCGCTTTGATAAAATCGTTGCAATGTTTAACGAGGCGATGGACATCGTGCGTTTCGGCAGGAATTTCAAGATACTTTTTTTTTACCGTTCTAGGAATACTCGCTGGCAGCAGATAACTATCGCATGCAATTTGAGTAGGTCGTTGAATTTGGTTAATGAGAAAACATAGCATCACCGACTGTACAATAGCCAGATAATTATGTCATTATAATTAATTGCTGTAAAATGCACTGTGATTAATTCTAACACTTCCACTTGTTTTGAATTTGCTCTCCAGAACCTTGGCATTAAGGGGAGATGCGAGTCGAAAAACGCAAGTTCTTTCCAACATTAGATATTCTTTGTTTTTCTTTGCTTTCACAAGTTTAGCTTCTCTATTTTCACGACAAAAAATTGAAGATTGTAATTAAACTCGAAGTAGGTTAAAGTCGATTTTAAAAAGCACAAGGAGGCTACTAAGAACTAAAAAGAGCTCGTTGTCTAGAGTACCCTGAAAATTGTTACCTGGCTGCTTGCCATTACATTTCACATGAGCAGTTCACCAAAGCTACATGCTCAAAATAACCATAATTCTTAAGCTCTCATGGTGGAAGAATCATTAAAAAAAACATACTATCTTTGCCGCATAGATGAGCTTTCAGTTATACCTTTATAATGCGTTTTTCTCAAGATACAATTTTGCGCAACTTCTTGAGTTTTGACATCATATGTTTTTGGTACTTGTGATCGCCAGATTGGGATGAAATTTTGCCCACATATTCCTTAGCATGTGAAGAGTGGAAGTATCTCCTCTAAAATTTGATATCACGTATATTGTTATGACAAACCTAAAGTAAGCAATTAGTATGGTCTGAGCATTCTCTTAAGTAAGCAATTAGTATGGTCTGAGCATTAGTATGGTCTGAGCATATTTTGGGGTAACTCTCCCAGCTTTCATAAAATCATCTCCCGAAAATTTTTGGAGAACAATTAAACAGCATTCTAATCCTACTGACTCATTTATTATACATGGAAGATGTGAAAGCGACGAAAAAGTGATTGCTTCTGCTTTCAATAGCCATTTCAAAAGTGTCTTCACCGAAGACAATGGATGTCTCCCAGAATTTGGTATATCAGTGCCTCAGATGCCTAATATAGAAATCTCTGAACAGGGTATCCTAAACTTACTGTTAAACTTGAATGCTAAAAAGTCATCTGGACCTGACGGAGTACCTAACGCATTCTTGAAGCAGTACGCGGAATGGTGCTCTAAGTTTTTGCATGTGCTCTTTACGAGGTCGTTAAAAGAAGGTGTCTTGCCAGACGACTGGAGAACTGCCCAAATCAAGCCTATCCATAAATCCGGTGATAAAAAATGCATCACAAATTACCGCCCAATATCACTAACCTCAACAGCCTGTAAAATTCTAGAACATATAGTTCATAAACACATATCCACCTTTCTTGAAGAACATGAAATACTAACAAATGCTCAACACGGCTTCCGACGGGGGTATTCTACAGTTACCCAATTAGTTGGGATTATACATGATTTTGCAGAGGCTTTAAATAAAGGGAAACAGATGGACGTAATCTTCATGGACTTTAGGAAAGCATTCGATAAAGTGTCGCACAAAAAATTGATTCACAAACTAAGCCATATAATAAACAATGAAGAAATATTAGGTTGGATTAGGGCCTATCTTTCAAATCGCTGTCAGTGTGTATCGTTCAATAGGTTTTCTTCCGAAAGTGTATCAATTGACTCTGGCGTTCCCCAAGGGTCCGTTCTCGGGCCTCTGCTTTTTCTATTGTTTATAAACGACATTGTTAAAGACGTTTCAACGAATATTAGGTTGTATGCAGATGATTGCGTGTTGTATCAAACTGTGAGTTCTGTACAGGATCAGGCCAGGTTAAATGATGACCTTGCGAAAATAATTTTATGGTGTGAGCAGTGGCAAATGCCCATCAATTTTGAAAAAACTGTTTTTATGAGAATCACAAACAAAAAAAAACCACTGCCCTTTACATATTCTACTGGTGACAAAGTTCTTTCCGAGGTTGAGCACTATAAATACTTAGGAGTGCTAATTACAAACAAGCTCTCCTGGAATACACACATAGATAATGTTGTAGCAAATGCCTTAAGGAAGTTGTTCTTTTTGAGGCGCACACTCAAGCTAGCTACCCCTCAAGTACGTTTGCTCGCGTACAAATCAATTATCCGTCCTATGTTAGAGTACGCCGTGATAATTTGGGACCCGTTCACAAAGTCAAACATCGAAAAATTAGAAAGAATACAGAAAAAGGCTCTAAGATTCATTTACAACTCATTTGGTCGCAGCTCTATTAGGGAATTGATAAAAAAAGGTAATTTGCCACCAGTTACTGAAAGAAACCGTGTCTGTAGACTGAAGCTCCTTTATCAGTTGGTAAATGGTCATTACAAAACTAACACATCACATATCTTGATTCCATCTACAGGTTATGCAACTAGAATCCGACATTCACAAACAATTCAGCCTTTAATGCAAAGAGTCAATTCTTTTAAATATTCTTTCTTTCCTCGTACAATAAACGATTGGAATAACCTGTCTAACGAGGTTGTAACGCAAAAATCTTTGGTATCGTTTGAAGAGCATTTGACTTGAAGTGTTCTGTAACCTGTTCGACTGCTTTGCATTGTTTTGTTGTTCTTCTTGCCCAAATGTACGTTTTCTTTTTCATGTCTTTGTACCACTCTGCTATGGTCTAAACAATTAGACCGCAGTATTTATAAATAAATAAATAAATAAATAAATAAATAAATTCTAAGACTTCTCGCATAACAATTTTTCTTGTGCATTAACATGTCTTATACGCATTTTCTTGTTAGTTATGTGCATTCTACAGTTAATGTGAAGCAATATGAGCCATTAATGGCTCAGAACCATAAAAATTTAGTTGCAAAAAAAGTGCGTCCAATACGAACTATATTTTACACATCGTCAAACTATGCAACTACTATAAAACTGATTACATATTTGAAATGAGCATAAAAGCTTATGTATACAGCAAAAATTTCATTTCCCCAGGCTACAGATTAAAGAAACCTTTTTTTCGAGTAGCATCTCTGCATTTATAGACAGTTGACCATAATGTGTTTCACAAGAGGACTGGTCTGCATTTGTTGTCTCATTGTAGGCCTCCCTGACATACCTTCTCTTTAAGAACAGCCTATAGCATTATGACATTAAGAAAAAAAAAGCAGCACCAACACCTGTTGAAAGAAGTCCTTGAGGAAATTCTGCAAACTGCAATAATGAAACCATAAAATCTACTGGTTCGAATTTTGATCGAGTAAGAGAAACACATGTGAGCTGTTGAGGTAATCTGCTCTACCTGCGTTGTTACTAGTTAAAAGACAGGGTATTAAGTTAGCGTGAAGGGGTGCTGACACAAAAATTTTTTCTGACCTGTTGTTTTGTTGCTGCACTGTGTTATATAATATGGAGGCCTGTTCGTTATAGCACTGCACATAACTTGCTATAGCACTCACTTGCTGTAGCACACAACAGATCATTATTTGCAGCCTGTTTATTAACTACCAGTTTCACATGGAAGCGCTCCAAGAATGACACGCCGCCAGGTGCAACTAACGCTGTCTAGCGTGTGGAATAAGGTAAACAAACTTCACCATATAAGCACTCAGAACTGTGATGCTCTTTCGCGCGGCCTGCATCGACTGCTCGTGTTCTTTCACCTGCTGCATTCCGCACCCTTTGCACATTTACCGCCGGCATGTACTCACGAGCAGCCATCGAATAGTAGTATACTGGAACAAAAAGCACAACAAAAGGGCAATGGTGACTGTGACGTCATCATTACAAGCTGCGCCAGCTCTGAGCTCATTTACAGTGGTTACATCACGGAAGCGGTAGGTCATCTTAAGCAACGTCTATGTCGTGAGGTGCAGTGTATGGTGCCTACACATGTGAATTTAAATATTCACATATATTACCTACCTTCCAGGCTATATTTTTCATTGAGATTTCTTTACATGTGTATTCAAGGAAATAAACCCTGTAGGTATAGGCGTGCACAGGGTTCCCGTTCATGGGGCGCGAAGGTTCGTTGCAGCGCCCCCCCCCCCCTTCCTATTTGGTCAACGTATGGGGCAGATTTTGCCCCCCCCCCCCTAGTCAATGTATGGAGCAGATTTTACACCCACCCTCTTAGGTGACTAGGGTGGGCGGCCGCCCCCTGGCCCCCCTCGTGTGCACGCCTATGCCAGCAGGCCATCTCAGCAACAGAATTTTGTGTATGTTCATGACAACAATGCATGTTATTACAAGAGTCGGTCTTACATCATTAAGCAAGGCACTGCATGATACAGACACAGACAACAAAAGCACTAGGTAGCGAGTCTGTGCCTGTCCTTGTGCTTTTGTTGTCTATGTGTGTTGCACATCTCCTTTCCTATGATGCTACCTTACTGTGCAATCATATCTTTGCTTGGTTAAAGGTCGAATAGTAGTTTGCAAGAACTGGTTGAATTACGCCTACCTTAGAGACAGTGCCATAATGGATCCTATGTTACATTATTGGAAGAATGATAAAGAACAATAGGAAGTTGTATTTCTGAATTGCAATAGCAAGATGGCCACCTTTACTGCTAGGTTTGCTTGTACATGATGTTAAAATACTGGTGGAGATGGCATACTGGGGTTCAACTCATGATAATAATAATATATAATAATTCTTGGGGTTTCCTGTCCCAAAACCACGATATAAGCGACGTTGTAGTGGAGGGCTCAAGAAATTTTGATCATCTGGTGTGCACCTAAATATAATTGCACAGGCCTCTCGCTTTATGTCTCCATCGAAATGCAACCACCGTGGCCGTGATTCGATCTCGCTACTTTTGGGTCAGCAGTTGAGCACCACAACCACTACACTATTGCGGTAGGTGCGTGTTCAACACGTGACTCATTAGATAACAATAGCAAACTTCAGCGAGTAGGTAAGCGCTCATCTTTAGTTGAAGCAGCGCACACGAGACGGGGACGAAGAAAGAGGAGCAAACAGCACCTGTTTTGTGCTCCTCTTTCTTCGTCCTTCTCCCGTGTGCACTGCTTCTACCAGACTCATTAGATTTTGACATAGGTCTGATTATAGTCTATTTGTATCTGACTGCCTGCTCCTTGGTACACAAGCCTTATCTACAATTGTGTAGGTTACAAAACATTCCTATTATTCGAATTGAAGCAGGTCCACACTTAGATACAGCATGATACAGTAACATTAAACTCTACTGCGCTAAAATAATTTAAAGCAAACAATTCATTCCCAGCCTAAATAGATTCCACAAACTACATAGTGGTCCTGTAGCCAGCTACTCGGCCACCAGGTGTCCTATAAACAGTACTGCATATTCATATGCAACTTGGTTAATGTGGAGTTGACATCAAAGGTGTTGCCTGGAAAAGTGCCTCACGAACTGTTGAGATATTAAATACTGCTTACAAGGATGCTGTTATAAGAAAACTTAAAGGGGCCATGACATCCAATTTTCTATCATAATCTGAATTATGTGGATTAATTCTTGTGGTTTCACAAACAAGCTGGCAAAATTTAAACACATTTGGTCAAGCACTTAATTTTTAATCAAATATTTTATAAACATGCAAGCGGCCTGAGGGTTGGGCAACATTGACGTGCTCACAAGCCATGATATAACAAGCTGCCTGCTGTGCGAGTCTGCATTCTGGCGCACGATTTTGTTCCGTGGTCAGCTGCGAGTGCAATTTAGCCACTTCAGCTTTCTTCAACTTGGCATTGAAATTCAACAATTTGCAGCGGCCAAAACTTTGATAGAAGACGACAGCTCTGCTACATGTAGCCCATGGCGTCAAAAACGCCATGGTAAAATGGCGGTTACAGGCAGTGGGCTTTATCCCGTTCAGCAGCGGTGGTTACGTTTGTGTATGTAACTGTTTTGTTCTAAATTGTGTCAACTTGCGGCCAAAATGAGAGCGAGATTGGATGAATTTAACCTTCTGCATAGTAAATGTGTCTTCCCCTAAACTCAGTGTGCGGCATATGACTGTAGCCGACCACTTTGTCGAAGGCACTACGATGTTCGACGGGTCGTTTGATGTGCCACGTTCTTCAACCAACAAGAAAAATATTACTTTTTTTTTTCTCAAAGTCAATGCAAACAAAAACTGAATTGCTCACACATGTGGAGCCAAAGATTTTATTCTTTCTATGTCGAAATGAAACATGACCGACTGCTGAATAATGAAATATTTAATTTCATGCTAATTACAATTAGTTACAGAGTTATAGAAAACACATTAATTTATTTTCTTTTTTGGAATGTAACATTAATATCCCCAATTTGAATTATGGCATGTGAATACGACATATCAGTAGACAGTGTATCGTAATGCGTGCCTGCAGGGAATTATAGCCAGCAACTTCTAGGGCTAATTCTAGGGTACATATCACATATTATAAAGAAAAATGAGCATATTTGTCTTGACCCAACTAACCTTCAGAATATTTTTAAAAATTAAAACAAAGCATGCGCGAAAAGTCATTATTTTTTTATTCGAAGCGAAGTGAAGCAACTTGGAATAGTAGCAGGATTTGACTTTCAGTAGGATGCAAGTGATAACCGATAAAATATGTTACATTTTAAAATTGACTATACTTTGAGCACATAAGCCGGCACAACGAGCTTCTAAACTTAAAGAATGATGAATCGATGTGATGGTAATATGTTCATTTAACCTTGAAGTGGGGCTTCACGGCCGTGCGTATTTTCACTGGATAGGTGTATTTACGGCATAGCATCCGTGCGCTGCAGTGAAACCACCTTTACAGGGAACCCCCTGTAAAGGTGGTTTCACTGCAGCGCAGGGATGCTATGCCGTAAATACACCTATCCAGTGAAAATACGCACGGCCGTGAAGTTACATGCAGCAGAGTAAACATCTATTCTTTCATTTCAAATACTTTGAAATTTCAAATAATTTAAATTTGTGTCAAAGCGAACTCGAATACAGTAATATTCATTCGAATATGTGCACATGCCTACTGAAAAGCACATCAATACAATAGTTTTGTTGCAAGAGAATATTGTGTCCCCCAGAATAAAGCAATGTAAATTTGATGTATTTAGAGAGTTGATAAGTCACACCTGGATTGGTTAACGAGATTTCTGCTTTTTTGGCTTGCGGTGGTGCTTAATCCGTAGCTAGGTGGCGGTTATTCTGGCTAGTTGGAGCGAATGTCCACATCCCTTCGTCATTTTGATGTCCTAAGTGAGTCCCTGACTATCTTGACACCATATGTTTCCTTAGGCTCTCCTTCCCTTTTTTTCTCCTGCTCTGGGGTGCACAATTCTGGAAGTGCCAGCCAAAAAGCCTCTTGTCCCCACAGACATGGTCCCCTGGCGCACAGTTTGTGGTCACCGACTAATTAGAGCTGTATTAACCTAAAATTCTACTCAATATCATTAGAGCTGTAATTAATCTAACATTCGACTCAATCCCTGACAACGATAGTCATTGATTAATACTAGCAAGAAATGAATTGATGGGTCAATATCACTTCAGGAATCCCGTGTTTCATGCACACACTCGCCTTCACCTAACAATGAAGGGGCGAGCGCTCATGTGCTGCAATGTGATCACCACATAGTGTCAGTCAAGTGTGGACGTGGCACCCAACAATGGTGCTCGGAATGGTCGGACCTGTGGCGGTGTACGGCGCGCACCGATAAGAGACTGCATCCAACACGGTAACTGTGAATAAGAAACACAATTTTCACTAAGGCTACAATTACGAAACAAAGGCACTTTTTTACATAACGCGTATTGTTAAATCGAGGTTTGATTCACCCAGATTTGGCTGTATATATACTGGTATAACTTGGAGCAATAAATTGTTGACATATTAAATTATTTTGCAATCTACTTTGATTCTGACAGATGCAGGCTCAACTGTACGATCACAAAATGTGTGCAACTGTATCGAATAGCCAATAAAATGCCTCATGTGCAGAGTTCCACCCTCTAGAAAGGCACAATTAAACTTGTAGAGTAGTGATTGAGATGTACAGTAATGGGCAACAAGTAAACATCTGCTTTCGTTCAACATGTCTCCCAGTTGTGCATCAACTCATCTTTCTAGGTGCTTGATCTTGGTTGCGGCTTTCAGGAATTCCCGCAACCTTCAGAGCAGCTATGACTCCAAATGCATGTGGATTGTCAAGGAATTCTTTCAAACGAAACCAAGAGAGCAGACTTTGCACTTTTATTAAAAGGCATACTTGTGTGTCTGTGCTTACGCATACGGAGGTTGGACTTGTGATTAGTTCTATATGCACACATGGAGCAGGCAAGAGGTACAGTGTTTGAATGAGTCCTTTTGTGCTCCAAATGGCATGTCTTGTAAGCAGTTGAGTACGGGCAAAGGTTGCACTGGTACAGCTTTTCACCCGTATGTTTGCACATGTGGGCTTTGTAGGAGTCCAAGCACTTAAACGCCGCCAGGGCAGACCTCACACTCGAAAGGTCTCTCTGTGCTGTGCGACACCAGGTGCAATTTTGGCATATTGAGCCTAGGTGTTGAGTACTGGCAGAGGTGGCACCAAAACAGCCGTGCACATTTCGACGCCTCGCCTGTGCCACTGTCTTCTGTTTCAAACCAAGAAAGCACTTTGCACAGCCTTGTTCCTTCCACAGCATGCTCACCAGTTGTTGCCGATGAAACTGCATTTGGTAAAAGAAAACATGCTCTGAACTTCCTATGTAAATTACATTCTCGTGTCATGTGTTGTATGTAGCGTTCTTGGCTCTTGGCACATGGGGCGTTCCTGCCCGTACGGTTCATCGAACTAGAAATACACCACAGAAGGCACAGAGCAGGGATCATGATGCACAGCAATGGGCATCAGCAATGTCCTATCTCAACAGGAATCCCTACGCGTGCTATGGTTACTGTGACAATAAAGAAATGTGGGCCCCTTGCAATTAGATCTACTCATCTTTCAAGGTGCATGATGATGGATGCTAGCTCATAATGTTCAGTACAGCTATGACTAAATGTTCATGCATGTGAATTTTTTTTTATAGTGCTCTTGGTTGCAACCATAACAGCAGTCTTTGCACTTGAAAGCCTTACTGTTTGAGCTTATACGCAAAGAGTTTGAATTTTTATGAGTGGTACTATATGCACAGATGGCGCAGGCATAACAAGTCAAGGCATTCGAGTGAGTTCATCTTTGCTCCAACAGGAGTATGTTGTAAGAAGTCGTACATGGGCAAAAGTCACAAAGGTACAGCTTTTCTCTAGTATGTTTGCAGATGTGGGCTTTGTAGGACTCACCAGGCACTTCAAAGCTGCCAGGCAGACCTCTTAAAAGGTTTCTCTGTGCTATGTGATAACAGGTGCAATCTTAACTTGGAAAGACTCGTTGCTGAGCATTAGCATAGATGGCAGTGAAACGGCTGTTTATTTTTAGACGCCTTGCCTGCACTGTGGTCTCTTCCTTCCTCAGCATTGCCCCCCAGCTGTCACTGATGGAACTGCAATTAGTAAAAGAAACAGCAACATGCATTGGATTAGGTATAAAAATTTAATTTTGTTGCGATAGCAATTATATGGACACTTAGCGGGTTTTTGCCGTCGCCGTATATGTACGTATATATAAATAAATCAGAAGAAAAAAAAATCTCTAAGTGCGCCACCAGTATTCGAACCTGCGACCACTTGCTCCACAATGCACAGTGTTAGACAACTAGGCCATGTGCCATCCATTCTTTAAAATGCTAACAGTGAGCTATTTATATACACTTAAACCTCGATATAATGACCCCGGATATAACGAAATATCGGTTATAACGAAGCAAATGAAGAATAGTCTTGCAATAGATATAGTGTTAGAAAATACCTTTATAACGAATTTTTGGATATAACAAACTTATTTTTGTGTAAGATGCAACTTTGTTATAATGAGGTTTGAGTGTACACCATTTACCGCTGGCGGTACCAGAGCTCCGAGGTGCTTCAGCGTGTGCAGTATCAGCTGCGAGATTGCCCGAAGGGCGCACTTTAAAATAACGCTCCTGGATTTTGCTTCAGTTTTAAAACTGCTCTTGAGACGTGCGCGAAAAAGTGGCCCATTTATGTACCCACTATAGATGTGGGACGCCAGGTAAACAAAGCATCAAACGCCACCACGCGGCAGGAGACGCAGAGGGGTCACTCCACATGCCACACTTTTCAAGAAAGAAACAATATGTAACAGTGTTGGGTTGTGGCGCGCTGCTCAAACACGAAGTAGCAACTGTGACAGTTGTTTGTTCGCGCTCGTCCTGTTATAGTACCTGTGAGTTCTTATCGAGCGTCCTTCCTTGTGTTTGAGCAGCGTGTTAAAAGTGTTCGAACTGTGACCACTGTTAGTTCGCGCTCATCCAGTGCGCGTTCTTTTCGTGTGTCCTTTGCGCTTGAGCAGCGCACTGCAAGTATTGAGCTGTTTGCCACTGTTCATGTGACATTCTACTTTGTTGCTATAGCATTCATTACTTCACCATAGCGGCGAAACTGACTTTTTTTTATAAAGAGTTCAGAAACAAGGTGATTGACAGTGAAACTTCCACAGCGTTATTGTCGTAACCATCATGATTAAAATTAGACCACACATTATGCCTAACGAAGACGTTTTGCAAAATATGCATTGCTAGAAGATTAAAGAGTTGTCAGGACACATAAAAGTTATCTTTACCCTAGTGCAGCTGAGAATTAAACCAAAGATTACAAGATGGGCAACAGTTAAAGGACCTTTAAAAGAGTTAACTGTTGGGTGAGTTGGTGTTTTGACATAGAAACCATCGTGAGTAGCGCAACTAGACAGGCTACCAGGAAGGAACAGACGAGTACAGGCACTCACTAACAACTGATTTTATTGAAGGCAGATATACACGTTTATACATCAACAAGCTGATCACAGAGCCATGCCTGTGCTCAAAACTCCTGCGCACAAAAAACCTATACAGGCATTATGTCGGGAAGGAACTGCGTTAACATGCGTAATACAGCGTGGTGGAAAAGTAAAATAACAACCAGGCATCACAGAATTCGAATTGTGTAACCAGACAACAGACAATATGAATTGTGCAACGAGTGGGTCGTTGAACGCTTCCAACCCATTACAAAGGGCTCAGCCATAATTCTTCTTTGTCATCAGCCACTGAATCAATTAATGGAGTAGTGGGTACCTGGCAAACGTACTTGTATTAGTAGCTCCAAGAGAGTTTTTAACGGGTTGTAAAAAAGGCGCTCTTCCAGCTTTCACTGTGACTGCGCTGCGTTTTCTGCGCAGGCCTGGCATTTTTAAATTCCTTACGGACTTCCTTTGAGGCTTTACAGCAACAATATTTGGGAGAAGGCCACATAAGGCATTTCTGACAGATGAATGTGTGTTAGCATGTTGCTTTGGGCAGATTAGTATATTGCTGAACCTGAAGTCTGTGTTTTTCACTTTTCATCAATGTTTCATTTCAATTGCTTTTCTTCATGCTCTGAATGATTACTATGCTACAAGGCACGTCTGCAAACTCAGGCACAGGCATGGCAGCATCTGTGACAACACCCCAATCAGAAATAGCAGCAAGCCATCTTGTTACATATGCCTTGCATGAAACCAGGAACCATGCAAGAAACACGCGTTTGTACTGAAATTTAGGCAGATAGTATACTAACTCGCCCAGATCGCCGTATTAGTTCAGCACATTGTATCAGCAGCATGCAAAGCTGTGTCTTCCCCTGGGTGACGAGATCACGTCATAAAATGGTGCATGCCTCTACAACCGTGTTAGGGTAAAGCTTGTAGAGAACGAGGCTGTCACTGATCAAGAATAAAGATGATTCTGAAAGGCTTTCCTTGCAGGGACAAGACTAATGGGGTCAGTGAGGTGCTGGACACTTTCATCATGCCTCAATGCCCTGCTGTGCGGCTCCTACTGCCTGTGGTGAGACCGAAGTGAAGTTGGCCAAGTTGTGCATGGTCATGAGTAAGGAGATGGCGTATGGACGACAAAGACGACGAAGTAGGAGGAGAAGCTCGCGGAACAGGCATGAGCGTGTGCATGGAGTAGCACACAGCTCGACGCACGTGACACAAGCCGTAATGGAAGACGACAGTTCCATGAGCTGGGATTGTTTGAGAGGCTACGGGAGAAGGTCGCATCGGCCGCTTCGTTTTGTCGGCGGGAAGCAGCGGGTGTTTGGTTCCGGAGGCCGTGATGCTGGCACTCCGTGGCAGGCCCGTTGACCTTGACGACGCTCGAGCGAGATTCCTCGGAGGTGCTGCAGCACCTTGTGGCAGTTACGGACGCATCCGCAGCAGTCCCCCCTTCGAACCTCAACCAGCAGCGATCCCCGGGACACCACGTCGCCACTTCGAACAGGAGTCGAGCTTGTCGTTAGGCCTAACCGACGAGAACGCCCTGCCACGTCACCGACAGCGACCAGAAACAGGCTTACAGCAGCTTGATGGGCCATATGCATCGAAACGACGATTTCAGCAGGATCGTCGGCAACAACGGCGTCGGACAACGGAGTTTCGACGTAGCGATCGACGGAGCCAAGTAAGATGGTTCCATTCAGGCCACGACTCGACTGTGAGGCCAAAGTGGCCAGACTTTAGTTAAGGATGCTAGTCGGATTTAGCAATGAATGAGAATTGAGTTAGTTTAATTTTCGTATATTTGTTTAGTGTGTTTCAAGGTTTTCACTGTTAGTTGTTTCGGAGTGTTGAGTTTTCCCCGTTTTTTTCCTGTTTGCAATTAAATCATGTTTGCTCTGTCGCCCAGCGTTCTCTCAATTCCATCGCCAATAGCACACGCCCCCGAGATCCGTGGCAAAACAATTGGCGAGCCTGCCAGGAATTTGCCTGTTCCGCGAGCTCCCCCTCCTACTTCGTCGTCTTCGTCATCCATACGCCATCTCCTTACTCATGACATGCATGGACTTGTTTGATGGGCTTTCACACATGCAGAAAAGGCTTTAGTGTGCTAACCAGTGTATGCTTCGCAGGAGTACAGTTCCGCTGGGCCAAATACTCTTCAAGAAGGCATTCTTAAAGCCATTCGGACTTGTGTTAATTCACCAATTATGTCACCGCATCTTACTCCCCATTCGCAAGCCTGAGCAACACCAACTGCATGGTACTTACCCCTCTCCACTGGGAAAGGCAGAAGGGGCATCTGTTGCAAGCCACACTGGATCGACAGCTCCCTCTGCACTTCCCAACTTGGCACCTGCAGGCTTGCATCATTCGTGTTGAGCACTTGACTGCAGGGGCACCTCTTCAGCAGCACATCTGGATTAACCACAGCCACATCATTTTTAGAAGCACAAAAATTATTTTATTTAGGGTAACATTCTATATCATATTAGGTCACCCATGTTCCAGAGCACACCACGTCAGACCCTGAAACCACCACGAGGTGTAACCCCAAAGAGCAATGCCGGCCGCTCCGAGATTCTATGAAGATGTGGACGAGAGCATACAAGGCCAACAGGTCCTGTGTATTACACTTGATCGCCTCATAGAGGCTATGCTGCTTGCATCTCTATTAGGCTAGCCTTATGTGACCAATCAGTCGTATAGAGGTTATTGCTGGTCTGTTAGACAACATTTAGTATTACCAGATTCTAGTGTTCTCACGTAAGCGCTTACTTTCTTTACTCAATCAATGAATATTAGTTGACTCTACCGCACAAATGTGAAGATAGCATTCGTATATTTACGTTTAAGAGGAACTTCTGCGCTATTCACGAGACGTCTATAAAGGCGATGCGTGCCTACGTGGAAATTTAGCTTCACTGATAATATTGCCTGACGTGGTTCGCTATGTCGCAACTAGTCATTCACTGGAAAAAACAGGTAGTGCTGAAAGCTCGGAGATAAATTTCTGCGAAGAATCAATAGTTGTAACATATTCTGCAATGCAAAGTTAGTAAACAAACGCTCGTCAATGACTGGCTGACAGTGGGTGCCATATTTGCTGAATCCAGCTGAACTTGAAGGCTTGTTACTTTGACAGTCTCGTGTCTTCTTTAAATATACAATTATTACTGTCAGAGGTAAAATTTACTAAACCTTTCCAGCAGATAAAAGTGAATATTTTATTGACAACAAGGAGCAGTACTACAGAGGAAACAGAGGGAAGAAAAAAAAGTGTTTTTATAAAGGCAAAATTTTGCCTCCGTAAAAGAAATTTAGAAGTCTTCACCAAGCTAGAATGGCATTTTTCTAATTGTGCGAAAGAGAGATTTTGTAGACATTCTGCAAAAAAAAAAACTATTGTAGCTGTGTGTCTCAAAATTTTCTTCATATACTACAAATGGCATGCACTTACAAAATTTTACCTTCTAGTATTGAGGCCCCTTTTTAATAAGGTACATTGTTCAATAATACTTTATATTGTTTTGCTCAACGTCCGTGATAGTTAGAATTTTCTGAATTTCCCAGAGCGTTAGCGCAAGTTGGGTTAACAATGGTGGCGAATACAATTGCCGAGAAAGACTTCATACACAAACCAAGAATGCTCAACGAGGTGATGTCTTTAAAATGCAATGTAATGAATATCACTTAAAAACATAAGGCCACCTTCACTTTCTTTTTTTTTTTAACTCCCCCAGAATTAAAGCCAAACGTGTGTTTTAACTGATTCTGTAAAAGCATGTTGCATTATTTTTGTGAGATTGCAGGTGGAAAGCCACTAAAGTGGCTAAATT
>JALIZH010016917.1:0-36484 GCA_030522465.1 Rhipicephalus appendiculatus
GTTTCGTGCGTGCTGAGCAGGAATTCGCGAAGCGGTGCAGCGTAGACATTGAGAGTTAGTTTCTGTAGTCGCGGCCACCGCTAGAAGAAGGGGGCCTCCTTACATACACAGCACAAGGTAAGCCATTCGGAGCTATCAGTTGTTTGATTCTGGTAATCTCACGATAAAAGTTTCCTTTTTTATTCATTTGTGCCACTTGATGTACTTAATGCCGCGTGTATGTCTTTGTATGCGTCTTGTTTGCGATGGGCGTTAATTATAATGTCGATTTGTTTATGCCAAGATAAGTCGTTGGTTATATGTATACCTAAGTACTTACATGATTATACTGATTCTAGTGGTTGGCTATTTATGAGATAGGCAGGATCTGCCATATTAGTACGAGAAATTCGCAGAGCGTTGCATTTGCTGATGTTTAATTCCATGTGCCAAGTGCGGTACCACTCATGCACAATGTTCAAATCATTCTGAAGAATCGCGAAGTCAGCAGTGCTAGTTACTTTACGGTAGATTACGCAATCATCTGCAAACAAAGAAATATGTGAGATAATGTTAGTAGGCAAGTCATTTATGTAGATTAGAAATAGTAAAGGTCCGAGAACGGACCCTTGTGGCACACCAGACAAGACATGTGTCGCAGGTGAAACTGTGTCGTTTGCAGAAACGAACTGAACGCGGTTAGCCGAGAAGGCTTCAATCCATTTAATTATAGCAGGGTCGATGTTAAGTACTTGTAGTTTATGTAAGAGTAAGCAGGGGTTTACTTTGCCAAAAGCCTTAGCAAAATCAAGGAATACACAGTCAGTAAGAAAACCAAATGAACATTATTATGCAAATCGTTAGTGCACAGTAGAAGTTGAGTATCACATAAAAATTTTTTTGCGAAATCCATGTTGAAACGGAGTAAAAAGTTTGTTATCCCCAAGGAAACGTGCAAGGAGTGAGTGTATGACATGTTCCATTATTTTGCATGATACTGATGTAAGTGATATTAGTCTATAATTACGCGGGTTAGACGTAACACCGGATTTATCAATCGGAATGGCTTTTCCTGTTTTCCAATCCATTGGTAGTGATCCCGTATTAAGCGACTCGGTGAAAATTCACTTTAACATGATAGAAGAGTATTCCTTAGTGTTCTTAAAGGAGCACTGACACAAAATTTCGAAGGCGAGATAATGAGCGAAATATATTTATGTGGGGACATACACAACATCTACGAGATATTACGGGCAAATATAGCCTGGAAAATATTTAAAACCAATTTTAAAGTGCACGCCACGCGACTGAGCGAGATGCGGAGCCCCTCGCGACGCCGACATCAACGCGGGGCAATGTAAACAAACCTACGTCACGAATTTGTGTTGGCTGGTTGCTGGCACGTGCCTTGCGCTTGCGTTACATGCGATTTCTTCCTCCGTGCCTGCGGCTTTGCGTGTGCTCTGTGCTGGCTGTCAGTGCGGCGCCCTGCTCGCGCACGCTGTCGCGCGCGGCGCCCACGTCACAGTTTTTCGTGGTCACGTGGCCAGCTGTGTTTACCTTGCCCCCGGAACTGCTCCTGCCTAGCTCGGTGCTCTTTGAAACCGAAACTGAGACTGGGGGCTCTAGAAACGTCTCTAAATAAATAACCGTCGCGCACTCGCGCAAACGAGGTTTCCAGCCGTGATAAGTGGGTCATAAGCTACCTATTGCAATAACAAAAAAAAAGGTGCAAAATTTTTTGTGTCAGTGCTCTAAGAAATTTAGAGTTTATTTCATCGACGTCACAAATGCCGCCTTCTTCGTAGACACTACGACGTCACAATGCAATAGGCGTGAGGCGTTTCTGGGGTGCACAGGTTCTCTCAATGAAGAAAAATTTATGTCACGGCACGTTTGTGAGTACATTGATAATGGACGCTTTACGCGAGCACATAAGAAGAATATGAACAGTAGGCTAATTGCAGTTTTATGTGCTCTACGCATACGCAATGCGTTAAAAAAATTCGCTAGCAGCATTGTTGCTGCTGTACACCGGTGATTCGATATTACGTAGAAGGTCTTTCATGGACAAGGTGAAACGGCACACCTATATTTGCGCTATCGTGCGAAGGCGTTTTTTAAGGCTCTTGTGTTTAGATGGCAACTGGATATCTTGTCATCAAGATGAGCAGCGGCTTTTATCAATCACAAAAATGACGAGCACTGAGAACCACTGTGAGCGAAGTGTACAAAGATCTGTCCTGTTTAGCAGCTAAAAGAAACCCTTATAAGTTCTTTCGTAAGTAAACTAACGTACTTTGAGCAAGAAGTGCAAAACCTTTGAGACACTAGCAGACATTTCATTAAAACGAAATGAAATTGGTCACATTTAAGCAATCTTCAAGCAGATCATTTCGTGCATAGGCGTTCGCTACTACATAATGCGGCTCTATAACCACAAGCTTGCGAATGTGTAGAAGTATCTTAAGATACAATTGGCAAGTATCGTATCGGATGCAATTGTTGCGGTAGTATCTTGTGTGTGCATCTCATATACTTATTGCCTGAGCCTCTCGTATCGTATCGCGATACAATTTCAAAGTATCTTTGCCCAGCCCTGAATTAGGAAAATAACGAGAGATAAAAAAGTGACCATGCACTTACAGCGAAAACACGTGAAACCCCCCTTGTCGCACCTGATAACGCTTTGAGCGTAGCGAGAATCGAACTCTGTTATCGGTTATCATTGAAAGTGTCGACCGGCGATAGGCAGCGCTGAGAGGCGACAACGTCGCTTCACTTTCGAGCACTCTCTTGGCCTTCGGAGAAGCTCACCGCTTTCGGCGCAGACTCTCAGGTGACGCGGTGTGGGTGCACGTTCTCGAAGATAAAGGTGAGAGGCTAGGCGTGCGCACGGGGAGGGGGGCGCAAAGTCAGCCCGATACATTGACATACAGTGAAACCTCGGTGATACGAATATCACGGGACCACCAAAAATATTCGTATCATCCGAAATTCGTATCACCAGAAAGCATGGAATATTCGCATGCGGCAAAAAAAAAAAAAAAAAGCTGGCGTACATTTTCATTTACTGTTTTTCAGGACCGCAGCAACGCGGGGAAGAACTCTGAATGATCGTCAGTTAAGTTTTTAGATGTCGGCAATCATACCAGCACTCGTAAATATACGGCCGGGTGCGTTGTGACCCGCGACAGCAGTAGCCCCTTCCAAATTTTAGTGTGCTTTTTCGCATGACACCAGATTAACGGCGAAATTACCAGAAGAAGCGCTTTGACGTGATAGATCAAGGCCTCAACATTTCAGAACCGCGGTTCTATGATATATCATTTTGTTATCGCGGAGCTGTCGGGGATGTTTTTTGTGCGATTTACAGCCATGTCCGCACAAGTGCGACCTCAACAATCACGCATGTTGACACCGCGATTCTGACGATTTGGCGGCGCGGCGCACATGCCCGCGCTTGCGCTCCCCGCGCATGCGTTCCCGTGTTCGCACGTGCTTGGCGCGTCTTCCGCGACAGCGCGGACAGGACCTCTTTGTACTTGGGCGGTAGCGTACGTTCGTATCAAACGTCACGGGGTGAAAATCGGTTCGCAACAACCATTCTCCATTACATTGCAGGCCAATGGGCCTTGTCCGGGACCAAAGAAAAATTCGTATCACCCCGAAATTCGTATGAGCTGTGATCGTATCACCGAGATTTCACTGTAGTAGGAAGGGGGGGGGCGCTGCGACAAACCTTCGCTCCCCCCCCCCCCTACCTGAAGGGGAACCCTGGGCACGCTTATGGTGAGAGGCACCCGTATGAAACACCGAACGGCAGCTCTTCAGATAGCTTATACGGCTCCGTGTTTTCGAAGTTCATCTTTCTTGTAATTCAGTGGATGTTTTTCGGAGTTTGTTTTTTTGGAGGGAATTCGGCGTTTACCGCAGCTTATTTATCTTAAATACCCAATTCTCCGAAATTAGGTGTTTGATTTGGCTTTATAAGTTGTAAAATGTGTTCTTATTAATTGTATTTCCAGTGAAAATGCTTTACATTGTTCCCGATAATATAGTTTCCCCATCATTTCACTTTTTTTTTCACGTGGTCTTCATTTATTCTGTTAATAAGGTTGTTTATGTGCACTGCCCAAAGTCGCCAAAGTTTACTTTTGGGGGGCAGGAGCTAGGCCTGCTTGTCCTCTCTGTCATTGTCTTGATGAAAAATGAAGGACCTATTAATATTATTCCCAATATGGCGATGCCTTTGATGCAAATATATGTGAACACGAAAACATGCAAACGCACTAAGTGTATTTCATATGTATAGAAAATTTGAACGCACAAACACATATGTACGCACACACAAATACTTGAATACAAAACACCCATGTTTGTTAGTGTTACAACCTTAAAGCTTGTTGTAATAGGCTCAAGCATACTTTACGAGGTTGCGGCCGCTGATTGATGCTCGCTCCGTTCAGTTGATGAATCTCAGCTTTGAAAATGCCCTTTCAACGTTGAAAATGCTCGTTTAAAATCGGAGTTTATCGGATAAATCCGAATTGTCAAAAAGTAAGAGTTTCACCGCAAGGGTGAAGCAATGAATGCGATAGCAACTCATTGTAATGTTATACAAAGTGAGGCTCGCAGGTAAGTCTTTTGGACCCGATCTCGCGCAACTGTACAAAACGCTGGTTTAAGAGAATACAGCCGCTCCACGGACACTCTTCGTGTTGAGAGCGCAGCACGTAGAAGTGGACACGAGCTCGTTCGCTGACGGCTGCCGACATAGCGAGATAACGCCCGCGCCGGCGACGACCGCGCTCGTAAAATCAAAGGTCGCTGCTGGTCGATGGACCCCCCCCCCCCTTTTCCACATCGCTTCTTGTCACGCTCGTTAAAGAGGGGCTGGGCGTTTCCTCTCTGCTTGAGCATTCGACGTCCGGTCTAACAGGCGGGGGGGATCTTATCCCATGCGCCTCGGAGCGACGGAGATGGGCCGGCTCGTTTGATCTCCGCTTCAGTCGGGTTGATCGCCCCCCGCTCGCGCGCTATTACCCGCGGGTAGAAGGTACGATGCGCTGGGGGATCTTATCAATTTGGACTTTATGCGCGACGTGACGGCAACGGCGACGGCAAAAACCCGTCGAGACTGTCCATATAATTGCTATCGCAATAAAAGGATGGCTCAATAAGATTTTGCATCGACTATCGCCGGTTGAACAAGATCACCCGAAAAAAATTATTACGCGCTACCTCGCATCGACGACGCCCTGGACTGCTTACAAGGAGCCGAGTTCTTCTCGACGTTAGACCTGCGCTCCGGTAATGGCAGGTTCCGATGGCTGAGGCTGATCGCCCCAAAACAACTTTAGTTACCCCAGATGGCCTATATGAATTTAAGGTCATGCCATTCGGGCTATGCAATGCGCCTGCCACTTTCGAGCACATGATCGACAACATCCTACGTGGCCTGAAATGTCGAACATGCCTGTGCTATAGACGATATTGTAATATTTTCAAGCGAATTTTTAACATATCTTCAGCGCCTCAAAACAGTGCTCGCTTGCCTGAGCTCTGGCGGTCTACAGCTAAGAGTGCTGCTTTAGCGCTCGACAACTCCTAATTTTGGGCCATGTCGTCTCTAGAGATGGCGTTCTTCCGGATCCGACGAAACTTCGTGCCGTTGCTGAGTTCGCTAAGCCGAAGACGATGAAAGAACTTCGCAGCTTCCTCGCCCTATACGCATATTTTCGTCGTTTTATTCGAAACGTTGCCTCCATCATATCGCCCTCGACTGAACTTCTCCGCTGCAACCACGACCATTCCGGATGGTCACCGGTATCGGATGATGCATTCGCCACACTCCGTCGCCTTCTTACATCCCCTCCAATCCTGCGACACATTGATCCACTTGCCCCGACTGAAATCCACACGGATGCTAGCGGTATCGGTGCTGTGCTCGCCCAGCGCAAACCTGGATTTCATGAGTAAAGTCATCTCCTGCGCCAGTCGAGCATTCCCACAGCGGTAGCCAACTATTCAGTGACAGAGAATGAGTGTCTAGCCATTGTATGGGCTATAGGCAAGTTTCGACCCTGTCTTTATGAGCGCTCATTTAGTGTGGTTACGGACCGTCATGCCTCATGTTGGTTTTCCTCTTTATAGGATCCCTCCGGCCGGCTCACCCTTGGACGCTTCGGCTCCAGGAGTGCGATATTTACGTTATTTACCGATCTGGACGCAGACATTCTGACGCAGACGCTCTGTTCCGATCGCCCCTACCATGTAGTGTTGAGTCGCCGTCTTCACCTAGCCACTACGTGTCTTCATTTTGTGTCAGCGACATGCGGCTGGAGCAACAGAAAGATCCCCGAGTTTCTTCATTACTGAACTTGTTGCGTGGGCCTCCCTCGCAATAAGTCCCTAGGGGTCATCATCATCATCAGCCTGTCTACGCCCACTGCAGGGCAAAGGCCTCTCCCATGTTTCGCCAATCAACCCGGTCCTGTGCTTTCTGCTGCCACGTTATACCTGCAAACTTCTTAATCTCATCTACCCACCTAATTTTCTGTCTCCCCCCTCACGCGTTTGTCATCTCTTGGAATCAAGTCAGTTACCCTTAATGACCAGCGGTTATCCTGCCGACGTGCTACGTGCCCGGCCCATATCCATTTCTTCTTCTTGATTTCAACTATGATATCCTTAACCCCCGTTTGTTCCCTGACCAACTCTGCTCTCTTCCTGTCTCTTAAGGTTACACCTATCATTTTCCTTTCCATCGCTCGCTGCGTCGTCCTCCAGTTTAAGTTGAACCCTCTTTGTAAGTCTCCAGGTTTCTGCTCCTTAGGTAAATACCGGTAAGATGCAGCTGTTATATACCTTCCTCTTGAGGGATAGTGGTAGACTACCATTCATGATTTGATAATGCTTGCCGAATGAGCCCCATCCCATCCTTATTCTTCTAGGTAATTCACTCTCATGGTTCGGCTCCGCGGTTACTACCTGCCCTAAGTAGACGTACTCATTTACAACTTCCAGTGTCTCGCCACCAATCGCAAAGCGCTGTTTTCTGCCAAGATTGTTCCACATTACTTTAGTTTTATGCATATTAATTTTCAGACCTACTCTTCTACTTTCCGTATCCAGTTCAGTAATCATAAGCTGTAATTCGTCTCCCGCGTTACTCATCAATGCAATGTCATCAGCGAATCGCAGGTTACTGAGATACTCTCCATTAACTCTTATCCCTAACTCTTCCCAATCTAGGGCCCTGAAAACCTCCTGTAAACACGCGGTGAATAGCATTGGAGAGATCGTGTCTCCCTGCCGTACGCCCTTCTTTATTGGAATTCTGTCGCTTTCTTTATGGAGGACTATAGTGGCTGTGGATCCGCTGTAGATTTCTTCCATTATGTTTATATAGGCTTCGTCGATGCCCTGATTCCGCAGTGCCTGCATGACTGCTGATGTCTCAACCGAATCAAATGCCTTCTCGTAATCTATGAAGGCTATGTATAGGGGTTGGTTGTATTCCGCGCATTTCTCTATCACCTGATTGATAGTATGAATATGGTCTGTTGTTGAGAAGCCTGTACGAAATCCTGCCTGGTCCTTTGGTTGATTGAACTCTAATGTCGTATTAATTCTGTTAGCAATTACTTTTGTAAATAGCTTGTAGACAACGGACAGTAAGCTGATGGGCCTGTAATTTTTCAGGTCCTTGACGTCCCCTTTCTTATGGATCAAGATGATGTTGGCATTCTTCCAAGAATCTGGTATCCTCCCCGTCGAGAGACACTTCGTATACAGGGTGGCCAGTTTTTCTAACACAATCTCTCCACCGTCTTTCAACAGGTCTGATGTTACCTGATCCTCACCAGCGGCTTTGCCTCTTTGCATTCCCTTTAGGGCTTTCTTTACTTCTCCTGTCAATACTGGTGGGATGACAGATTCCTCTGGGATATTATTGCTTCTTACATTATCATCCTGACTGTCTCGGCTGCTGTACAGATCTCTGTAGAACTCTTCCGCTACCTCAACTATTCTATCCATATTGGTTGTGACCTTGCCTTCCTTGTCCCTTAATGCATACATCTGATTTTTTGCCTATGCACAGTTTTGTCTTCATAGCTTTGAGGCTTCTTCCGTTCTTTAGAGCATGCTCAATTCTCTCCATATTATACTTTCTTATGTCGGCTACTTTACGCCTCTTGATTAACTTGGAAAGCTCCGCCAGCTCCGCCAGAACTAGGGGTGGGGTTCCTGATTCATAAAAATATAGCTGGTAATACTATAGCATTAATGAGAGGGTGGCATGTATCGTAATTAAGTTTAATAAGAGGTACAAGATGAAGGTGGTACAGGCCTACGCGCCTACATCAAGCCATGATGATCAACTGGTTGAACGATTCTACGAAGACGTAGAATCAGCAATGAGTAAGGTAAAGACACAGTATACTGTACTGATGGGCGACTTTAATGCAAAGGTAGGCAAGAAGCGGGCTGGAGATCATGCATTTGGGGAATATGGCATCGGCTCTAAAAACGCCAGAGGGGAGTTACTAGTAGAATTTGCAGAACGCAATAATTTACGAATCTTGAATACCTTCTACAGAAAACGGGCTACTCGTAAGTGGACGTGGAGGAGTCCTAATGGCGAAACTAAAAATGAAATAGACTTCATAATGTGTGCCCACCCGGGCATTGTACAGGATGTGGAAGTAGTTAACAAGATCCGATGCAGTGACGACAGAATGGTAAGATCTAGAATTCACCTAGACTTGAGGAAGGAACGGCAGAAACTGATACGCAAGGAGCCGATTAATGAACTAGCTCTGAGAGGGAAAGTACAGGAATTCGAAGTTTCACTTCAGAATAGGTACGCGGCTTTAACCGAGGAAACCGACCTTAGCGTTGACGCAATGAATGATAATCTGACTAGTATCATTAAGGAGTGTGCAGTGGAAGTCGGGGGGTACAGTCGTTAGACAGGACACTGGTAAGCTATCCCAAGAGACGAAAAACCTCATTAAGAAACGTCAAACCATGAAAGCCCTAGGGGTATGCGCCGTCAAACACAGCACTTCGTTCTCCGGGATGGTTTGCTATACCGAAGAAATTATCTCTCCAAAGGACGCCGATGGCTTCTGCTTATTCCCAGACATCTGCGCAAGTACAGATGCGCCTCCTTTCCCGTCGACCCACACCACGTGCATGCTGGAGTGTTAAAAACTTACACACGCCTGTCCCAACGCTATTACTGGAGATTAATGTATCGCTTCGTTCGTCGCTACGTCCGTTCCTGTATCGCTTGCCAGCGCCGGAACAATCCAATTCCCCGTTCTCCAGCTCCACTACAGCCCTTACCTTGTCCTGCCAGACCCTTCGACTGTGTTGGTATTGATCTCCATGGACCTCTTCCAATCACACCTGCTGGAAATCTCTGGATAATCGTCGACATCGATGGCTCTTGATGATGATGACCTCTTGCTGATGGCGCTCACCCACAAAGGGGGGATGGGCGAAGAACCGGGCGGCAGGATCTTTGAGTTTAATACCTATAAAGCTATAAATAAGCGCTATAACGTTAGACTAAAATGGAAAAAAACCGGCAGATCCCACGCACTGTGGGAATCGATGTAATGCGAAGCAGCCAGCAAGGAGCAAATCATGCTGTACGTGATATGCATGTCATTAGTTACATTTAGGGCCTGTCATTTGTGTTCGTCGTGCAGTCACGTCGCGCAATACAAATTTTGGTGTATACCAAGCTAGCGTACTGGGCGCAAGCGCACCATGAGCGTGGCATTGTAGATGACATGCATGCCAAGATTTTCGCGTTACCACCTGCCACTTATGTTCGCTTATTTTTTTAACTCGAATCGCAGCGAGACGCGACACCAATCTGCCTCCGTTTGGCATGCGTTCGTATTCTCGCGCTTTGCGCATTGTGCAGACGCCATCCGCGTTCCAGTGTTGAAATTGACGGACACTTTGTCAATTCCAAGGCGCGTTCCTCCAACGCCTGTGCCCACTGAGACGGGGTCGGTCAGAATGGAACGTCATGCGCGCGTCTCCCTCCTTGCATGATTTAGAGACGCTGGGCACAGCACGCTACGTAAGCAAAGCGCGAGCACTGTAGAGTCCGACGCGACCGGCGTCCGTTTGCGCGCCCCGGCGCCCAACTGGCACCGTGCCAGGGCACGGCTGGAGGGACGGACGGACGGACGGACGGACGTGAGCATGAGACAATTAAGGCGTATGCCTTAAAGATTTGACGTATATCAAGCTAGCGAAACGGCCACGAGAATGACATCAGCGTGGCATGCAAGTCATGTTGCACATGACATTTCATGATTTCCATATTACCACCTGTCATTTGTGCTCGTCATACAGTCACGTCACTCAATACCAAATTTGGTGTATATCAAGCTAGTGAAACGGCCCCGAGAGTGTCATGAGCGTGGCATGCAAGTCATGTTGCACATGACATGTCATGATTTCCATATTACCACTTGTCATTTATGCTCGTCATACAGTCACGTCGTTCAATACCAAATTTGGTGTATATCAAGCTAGTGAAACGGCCCCGAGAGTGTCATGAGCGTAGCATGCAAGTCATGTTGCACATGACATGTCATGATTTTCATAGTACCACTTGTCATTTATGCTCATCATACGATCACGTCGCTCAATGCGAAATTTGGTGTATATCAAACCAGCGAAACGGCCGCGAGCGTGCCATGAGCGTGGCATGCAAGTCATGCTGCACATGACATGTCATGATTTCCATATGCCCACTTGGTATTTATGTTCGTCATACACTCACGTCACGAAATACCAAATTTGGCGTATATCAAGCTAGCGAAGCGGCCGTCAGCTCGCCATGAGCGTGGCATGTAAATCATGTTGTACATGACATGCAGGTCATGTTTTTCATATTACCGCAAGTCATTTATGTTGGTTATGGAGAAATGTCTCATCGTACCAATTTTTAGATAGATCAAGTTAAGAAAACGGCCTCAGGAGCACTATGGCCATGGCGTGTAAATCATACTTTTCATGACAAGTTATTCATGATTTTCATGATATGACCAGCCATTCATGTTTGTCATACAGTCATGTTATGCCATACCAATTTTGGTATAAGTCCTATTAACGATACGGCCAGGAGAGCACAAAGTCGTAGGCGGCTAGATAGATAGATAGATAGATAGATAGATACGCTCAAAGTCACCGAAGTTCGCTAAGAAATGCTTCGCATTTAAAAAAACATACCTAATCGATGAAAATTCTGTAGGGCAAGCAGTCAGACTATCAGATGGGATGTTTGACGGTAGTATTAAATAACAGGTTGCAATTAATAATGAAAATAGGCCAATATACCCTAGCATGGTAATCTTTTTGTTTCATGTATGTAATGGAACACCGTAGAGTAGACCTCGATGTGGCTATAACCTAATGTAATTCCACCAAAGGATAAAATTAGCGCAGCATTGATTTTAGATGCGAAACAGCTCTTTGACTAGCCTGTGTAACGCTGTCCCTCCGTGCGTGCGTACGAACGCGCCGCAACGCGCTCCCCTCGCCGCAGGTGTTGGAGCGATGCCAAGTAGGTCACGGCGTTGACGTCACGCTCCCCTCGCAGTGCGCGCTGACGTCACTCTCTCCCTCGCCTGCCGCGCGCTCGCCGCAGCGCCCGCAGCTGCCGCCTCGTCCGTTCACCCGCAACACCTGCCGCTACCGCCACTCGCTACACCACCGACTCGTCGGTTCACGCGCAAAAAATTAACACCATCTTCCCAAAGGGAACCCTGATGGGATGCGAAGCAGCAGCGTTGCGCACTGGTGGCGCCACCGGTTGAACGGCGCTATCGCAGTTGCTGCGGTGAGCGCTGGAAGATTCGTTTGAAGCGATGGCTGGCGTAGGTCTTGTCGTTTCTTCAGAGTGGACACGGGCGCTGGACCGGAGCTGGCGCGTTAGCGCCGTTCAACCCGTGACGCCACCCGTGCGCAACGCTGCTGCTTCGCATCCCATCAGGGTTCCCTTTGGGAAGATGGTGTTAATTTTTTTTAATCCTAACTTTTGAAGGGGAGCGACGACGTATCTTTTTCTCTGTTTAGAATACCGGAGACAGAATAAAAAGAAACGTTCTATTGTCTCTATTTCACCACAAAACTGACATAACGGTGACGCACTGAGTCCAGCTTTTTTCGCAGGGGAAGAAAATGTAGTGAAGAGGATGAGCGGTACTCTGAAAGGCAGCGGGTACTACTTAGGCAGAGAAGAAGATGACGTTTGGTTGTTTTTGGTCTGTTACTGTAATTCTAATCAAGATCGGGAATATAGTGTCTGATCTGAACAATCATTGCACTCTTCCCGTTTTAGATGCGAAGCATCTTATGCTCGGGGCTCTGTCCGTCCCTCCAGCGTCCCCCCGTCCCGCGTCCCCCGTCCCGCATCCCGCGTCCCGCGTCCGGCCACTTTCATGAAGTAGGGAAGCACCCATTATGCGAACCAGAACACTGTAGTAATATGAAGGCCGTCAACCACTATCACAGTCATCAGAGTCATGGCCGAGAGCACAGAGAGGCTGCTTAGCAATGGCTAGGCAGGTGGTGTCTGTCGCCCAGGTTGACCCCGTTCCTTGATCTTGCTTGCATGTGTTTGGAGGGGGGCTTAGTCCTTCCCACGTCCCACACCACCACAGCACATGCGCGTCCCCCCCTCTCCCTCCTACGCTCACCCCCCTTTCTCTCCTCTAGGAATCCTCTACACTACGGAGCGACCCACAACCCCTACAGCGCATGCGCGTCCCCCTCCCCCTACGCTCAACCCCTCTCTCCTCTAGGAATCATCTACTGTACGGAGTGGCGCCTGCGTCCTACATGCCCACAGCGCATGCGCGTCCCCTCCCCCCTCTCTCCTCTATGAATCCTCTACTCTACGAAGCGACTCCCGCATCCCACAGCGCATGCGCGTCCCCTCCCCCCTCTCTTCCTCTAGGAATCCTCTACTCTACGGAGCGGCGCGCACGACAGGTGGTGTGACAGCTGCATACTCCGCTGGGGGGCGCCACGGTAGTTCCGCGGTGTGAAAATGACGGAGCGCGCGCGCCACATTCTCTCTCCTGTGCAGCGCCGCGATGAGCGCCCGGACCGCTGCCGTGAAATGAGAGCGGCGACGTTCCTCCCGCTCAAGCTAATTATCTCCCCACTGCTTCGCATCCACACATGGTTCTCTTTAGCGGGAGATGGGGAAGTTTTTTTAGATGCGAAGCATCTTATGCTCGGGGCTCTGTCCGTCCCTCCCCCGTCCCCCCGTACCGCGTCCCGCGTCCGGCCACTTTCATGAAGTAGGGAAGCACCCATTATGCGAACCAGAACACTGTAGTAATATGAAGGCCGTCAACCACTACTACAGTCATCAGAGTCACGGCCGAGAGCACAGAGAGGCTGCTTAGCAATGGCTAGGCAGGTGGTGTCTGTCGCCCAGGTTGACTCCATTCCTTGATCTTGCTTGCATGTGTTTGGGGGGGGGGGGGGAGCTTAGTCCGTCTCTCCTTCCTGCGTCCAACACCATCACAGCGCATGCGCGTCCCCTCTCTCTCCTAAGCTCACCCCCCTTTCTCTCCTCTAGGAATCGTCTACTCTACGGAGCGGCCCCCCGCGTCCCACACCCCCCACAGCGCATGCGCGTCCCCTCTCTCTCCTCTCCTACGGTCCCCGCGTCCTTCCCTCTAGGAATCCTCGACGGAGCGGCGCGAACGACAGGTGGTGTGACAGCTGCTTACTCCGCTGGGGGCGCCACGGTAGTTCCGCGGTATGAAAATGACGGAGCGCACGCGCCTCATTCTCTCCTGCGCAGCGCCGCGATGAGCGCCCGGACCACTCGCCGTGAAATAAGAGCGGCGACGTTCCTCCGGCTCAAGCTAATTATCTCCCCGCTGCTTCGCATCCACACATGCTTCCCTTTAGAGGGAGATGGGGGAATTTTTTCTTTGCTTTGCACCCACCACATGCCTAGCCATTGCTCAGCAACCACTCTGTGCTCTCGGCTATGACTCTGGTGACTGAGGTGGTGGTTGGCTGCCTTATTGTACTACAGTGTTCTGGTTCGCATAGTGGGGGCTTCCCTACTTCATGAAAGTGACCGGGCGCCGGACACGGGACGCCGGACACGGGACGCTGGAGGGAGGGACGGACATAGCCGCGAGCATAAGATGCTTCGCATCTAAAACATGTTCGATTGTCTCCGGCTTATTGCAGAGAAAACAATGGTCTCCCTAAGGAACGAATAAGCCCATTTCTTGCATCCATGTTTTGACAGGCAATGTTCCCTTGATGCCTACGGCATCACATTTCTCTCAGTTGCAAATGAGCAAGGTGTACCGTTCGCCCTAGTTATGTTACTGGGCCTGCGCAGTATATGGCAATCTAAAATGGCGGTGTGTCATGTTGATGTTAATGCATGTCCGGTTAGACAATACTTCTTTCAACTATATGTTCCTTTGTGGAGACACAATAGGTTCAGCAACATGTATCTGAATGGCTTCATCAAGTAGAAAGCCTTTTACAGATGAAGGAATGTTAGAAAGCCTGTAAACTGTGATACTTAATTGTTTATCTTTTCTTTCTTGTTCCTTTTTGTCCTTTGTTTGGTATATGTGTATTTGTTCGTCAATGCTGTAAGCATCTACATAGGCAATAAGGAAAGAAAAAAAGCGCCAGTGGTATATGTTCAGTGTTGCTGTGTTGTGTATTACTGTGTGTGCGGATGTGAGCTTGAAGCCCTGTCAGTATGTTCGCTGTTACATTGTGGGAAACACACGAATGTTTTCCGTTTTTTTTAACGTTAGTTCTAGCAGCAAGAGTAATTCATCTCTTGAAGGGAGTCCATGCACGCTAGCCCAACCATGCAGCGTTGTAAAACTCTGTGAGGGAGTAGCGTAACTCTTGCATAGAGTGTATGCACTCCATTTCAGAAGCCTGAGTTTACTCTGTTGAGGGAGCTTGTCTACTCTTGTTAAGCCAGAGCACTAGAACTCAGTCGAGATAGTGTGCCTACTCTGTGCATCAAAGAGTTACCAGCTCTCCTGAAAAGAGAGTGAAATATGGGACAAGCGTTTACTCTCGCGAAGAGAGTTGCTAGAACTCTCTTGCCGCTATTAGTGCAAGAACAAGAATTAAAGAAGGTGTAAATTTCTATGGAACTTTCACTTCCAAGCCTCCCCAACACCTCCACCTATAGGCGATGCGCAAAGCGCCGACGAAGCCATCTGCCGCCACGGCTCGGAAGCACAGGCGGGCTCGGGTGATCAGTTTTCCCGCGAGCGTGTACCCGACTGCACGGATTGACGTGTTTTCATCGTGATTTAACGCCACTGTCAGGCTTCAGCGATGCCAAAAAATAACTGCCGCGTTGTCGGCTGCTCAAACACATACAAAAAATCGCCAGGAACGCACTTCTACAGATTTCCGGTGCTATTTCATGAGCGAGAGCGAAGGCGGTGGATTGCGGCTGTCCAACGCAGAAGGTAAGCAATCGCGCTTTCTTTACGACAGTGTTAGAACGATTACCCGTGTTTTTATTTCTCCATTTATGCCGCTACGTCTTCAGCGAACGCTACTACGGTTACATTTGGTCGCCTCGCCTGCATTGTAGACGCTACAATGCACATGAGGTTGTCATTACTGATAAGACGTGATGCCTAGGCTCTCTTGAAAAACGAATGGCGCGAAGCGCAATGCCAGAGAATGTGGGGCAGGTGACGGCTCCTTTACAAAAGCACCGTGGAATCCCACGTGTGCTGCACGAAATCGGCTGCATTCTACCTATTGATGGCACTGGAATGCGATCACCGGTGCAGAATGTTCGCTGTGCGCTCTCCTCAACTATACGCATATTGGCTGTAAAACATGACACCTGTGGGCATTGAAGGCTTTTGACAGGACATTCAACCGATTCAACCTCCTTTTGAATGCCTCGTAACATGACTTCATGCTGATGTGACCGAGGAGGGCGTACAGGCTGCCACCCAGGCTCCGGCAAAGGAGAACTCTTGCGAGGCTTCTTGCTTACAAAAAAGGCACGTTTATTTACATATTTATAAGAGTAAACAAACTAGGCGTAGAGACGCGCCTTTACATGACAAGAGTTCGCAAGCGACAAGAGGCCCCCAGCTCCCTCTCGATGCGCTCCTTTTATATCCGTCCGTGCACGCGCGTCTCGTCAAGTCTTTTCACAGGACGCGGATTGCGTGTACCAGCAACGCCGATGCGCGTTCCCTGCAGCGCACAAGAACACCTCTCGCGTTCCTGCTGGACGCGGACTGCGTTTGGAAGGCACGCCGATGAGCGTCCCTTGCAGGCCGCCTTGCCGGTTATAACAATGCTAATAGGAAACCCTTGCGCCACTAGCGCAAGCTGCCGAGATATTTTTTCACAAGTTTATCGTGCTGGTTTCAAAGTTTTACCAACGCTGACCCTTCGCTTGGCCACACCTGTGAAATCCAAGCGCCGGTGCGACAGCGCTCCCTGAAAATCTACTATATAAACACATGGCACGTAAACGAAACTACTGTGTCGAGAAAAAATGTTGGTTCACGCGTTGGTTCACTATCATAAAGTGCGGCTCCTTTGCGCACACTATCGCCGCAAAAGTAATTATTTGGGACGCGCAAAAGCGGCAAATCGCACGCGCGCACTTCCGTCATGCTTGCTTGCAGTGAAAGGAGGCGTCTGCTACGCGCCCCGCTTGCGGTTCCGACGGCCGCCGCTACGCGGCTTTCAGTGGCGCCCCTATAGGCGCTGCGCATCGCGGATAAAATGTCACGTTCAAAAGAAAGACGATGTTTCGAAACGTTCAAATGAACGGCGACGTTTACAAGGCGGCGTTACAAGGCCCCAAGTCCCAAGAGGGGTCGGCGTAGCACGGCCAAAAATAAGGGCACTGGCACGAGAACTAATGCGTCTTCGTCTGCCTCTTTCTCGCAGGCAGATTAGGCGCGCGGCGGCAATGTACTTTGCACGGGGTGTGACATCACGTGATCTACTGGCACGATCTTTGGCGCGCAGCAGGAGCTCGAGCTGCGCATTCTGCTCGTGGTAAAATCTGTGGGCGGAATCCGGCTACCAGAGCCAGAGCTCCCGTATTTTCGACTGTTTCAACCGGGTCGTGGTCCGCTTGAAGCCATGTCATCCGCTGCTGTTCCAAAGCGCCGCAGGAGGAGAAAGTCCAAACCAACGCTGCCGTTAGGCCTATCACAGATCTTCGCCCGTTTCAAGCTGTATGACGAAACTGACAAAGACGAACGATGCTGCGACGTTGCTGGAAGCACCAGCGCTGCTTTGAAAGGTGAGCCCCATGCGACTCCAGTGACGCCACCGAGTGACCAATGGAATGATGAATTCCCGTCGAACAGGGACCAATCCGAGGCAAACACTAGTGGCATTAAGAAGGAAACCGATTTCGTCGGAGAGAAAGACGTAGTTGTCCACAAAACGCAAGCATTGGAGGCTCTCACAGAGTTGGATACAGTGCATATTGCGATGCAGCTGCGAGCCACCCTGCAAGAGAAAGGCCCTTCCCAGGAGAAAGACCTGCTGCAAGCACTGAGCCCTTTGCAGGCTCAGCTAATTCTCGCAGCATACGGCACGCTTACTGCCTTCTTGGACCGTCAACCGGGATTTCAAGTGCAGCATGAACATCCGCACTCGCTTATTTACTACCACAATCGCGGCGGCAATGATGAATCCATTCAGGTCGGAGCTAGCCCTGGTCCAACGTCGTCCCCTTCTAGCGACAATGGACGTCGGTGTTCTGATGACCATGCGCCTCTATTCGCGCATACCCACTCGTTGAGTGACGCTGGCAACGAGTGCACCGTGAGTGAAGGCGATGATGGGCAAGAAAAGTACCGAATGAAGGACAGCTCGATTCAGGTGACCTCACCGCCCGGCTTTGAAACACGAGCCCTGCAGAAGGCACAGCAGATGGCTGATTCTGGTGCCCAGACGCAAAAATCGGGCCCGGACCGGTTTGCAGAGCTGCAGTCTATGCTTCGGAATCGCGACGCTGAAATCGCGGCGCTCAAGGAGAAGTTTGAAACTCTCCTAGAGAGCCACGCCAGCGAAGTTCAGCGGCTTCACGTGAAAATCGCGAAACTGCCTAAAAGGTCCTCGACAGTCGCACCACCAAGTGCGGCACAGCTGAAGAAGAACCGCCCTACCAAGGAGCTCACCTGCACAGACAAGGCGGACACGCAGATAAGCTCGCGTCCATCGCAGCCACGGCGACCACATCTTCAGAGATCTCTTCCATTTCGTCCTACTCAGCCTGAAGTGAAGCCGCGCTTGCCTCCCGTCCTCGCAATGGACCAGGCTGACAAGAAGTCCAAGAAATCAGCAAAGCAGCTGCCAGGGCCTGAGTTCAAGTGCCGGACCACAAGAAGCAGATTACTGCTCCATTCTGTAACGTCGAGTCTCGCGCAACCTAGCGTGCCGGACCACAAGAAGCAGAATACTGCTCCATGCCCTAACGTCGAGTCTACGCAATATAGCCTATTAGGGTCACCTACTAAGAGAAATATGGAGAGGAAGATCTCGAGAATTGCACAGATGGTGAGAAAGAAGCATCCTGAGCACACGGAGGAAGACACTCGAAGGAGCATAGATAACTTGCGCCGTTTAAAGGGTGGCTTCTCGCGAATGACCTTCAACGCCATTGTGGCATTGGTTCATAGCGACCTCGAAGCTTCACGGAAAGAAAATCACTGAAGACATGCGAAGGAGGCGCATGACCCGCTTTTCCTCTTAGAACTATTTCCACACGCTGGGATTACGCTGTCGCATGATCCCTCGGCTACGCTTTTTTCCCTCTTGTTTTTTTTTTTCTTATGATGAAACCATGTGCGATCAACATTAAAACGTCGGTTTTCACTTACCCCTTTTTTTGCCTGTGCATTTCCGTAAAAAATTTTTTTCTATGCTCTCTAATGCAGTATGTTGCTGGTTTCTTGAAAGCAATAAGATCAGCATGTGTGAATCACCTTAACGGCACATAATACGATATCACCTTAAAGCCTGGCATGACGTGACGTTTGCCTAACAGAAACCTCTATGCTAGCCCTACACTTGCATACACGGAGGGACTGAATTGCGCGGCGAAATGGCATTGACAATCAAGTAAATTCGTTCGAAGGCATAATCTTGGAAGCAGGTATGTTGAAGACTGCGCTAATGCCTGTTTTAAATGCGAAGCATTTCTTTGCGTACTGCAGACACTTTGGTCGTTTCTATCTATCTATCTATCTATCTATCTATCTATCTATCTATCTATCTATCTATCTATCTATCTATCTATCTATCTATCTATCTATCTATCTATCTATCTATCTATCTATCTATCTATCTATCTATCTATCTATCTATCTAGCCGCCTACGTCTGGGTGTTCTCGTGACCACCTCCTTAACTTGGGATAGACCAAAATTAGTATGGGAGGGTAAGAGGGTTTGACAATTATGACTGTCTGGTCAAGACATGAATAATGTGAAAATACCGTCGCGTATGACGTCAAACCCTTTCCTCCAGACACGTGTGGCATATACCCGTATACCACGGGCCACGGTGTTCGGGTATGCGCCACAGGTGTTTGACAGTTTATATCTACCGAGGAACGGCGAGAACAGACATTGGTAATTTAAATGTGAGACCGTTAAGAAAAACCGACATCGCCATCGTGGACCCGACAAATGCAAAGAATATATTGTCACGTGGTTGCGACGTCGACGAAGGCAGCAGGCGACGTGTTTAAGATGAAACTGTTTATTAGGCCGAACTTGTGGCCGGTAAACGGAAAGTAAGATTACAGCAATACACGCTGGCACTGATAGCGGCGAACAGAGCGTCGGCCGTCGATCAAACTGAACATCGTTGGAGCGCGCCGGCTTTTATGCATCACGCGTCGAACATTCTAGCCTTATCACTGGTCATCGCGCAAGCTCTGGAATAATCTCGAGTGGTCGCGTCTTGCGCGCAATCTTAACAAAACGATCTACAATAATCGCGAAGGTTCCAGAACAATAAGGCGCGGTTTGAGCTGAGCTTTGCTGACGGTCTTTGTGGGCGAAAACCGAATACAACAAAAGTGAAAATAAGAATAGCGCGTGGCAATGCCCCCCTCTGAAAAGGCATCGTCCCGATGCTTAAAACAGAACACGGGGGAAAATTCATGCAATAATAAATCACAACAATAAAGAAAGTACAATAATTAAGCAATAAATGCAGTCCTCAGGTTTGCTAACGCGCGTAATACGGCTTGAGGCGCACGACATGGACGACTTCAGGTCGCGCACGGCGCCGTTGAGAGTTCGTTATGCCGTCCGGGACGACCTCGTAGTCCAGAGCACCGAGACGTCGAAGCACCTTGTACGGCCCGAAGTATCGCCGAAGGAGTTTTTCACTAAGTCCACATAGGCGTATCGGCGTCCACACCCAAACGCGGTCGCCGAGCTGGTATTCCACGAAGCGTCGTCGAAGGTTGTAACGGCGGCTGTCGGTCGTCTGCTGATTCTTGATGCGCAGGCGGGCGAGTTGTCGGGCTTCTTCAGCGCGCTGAAGGTAGACGGTGACGTCGAGGTTTTCTTCGTCGGCGACGTTGGGCAGCATGGCGTCGAGCGTCGTTGCCGGATTCCTACCGTAGACCAATTTGCATGGCGCCATCTGTGTCGTCTCCTGCACGGCCGTGTTGTATGCGAAGGTCACGTACGGAAGGATGGCGTCCCACGTCTTGTGTTCGACGTCGACATACATGGCCAGCATGTCGGCGATGGTCTTATTTAGACGCTCGGTCAGGCCATTGGTCTGTGGGTGGTACGCGGTGGTCCGGCGGTGGCTTGTGTGGCTGTATCCCAAGATCGCCTGGGTTAGGTCAGCCGTAAACGCCGTACCTCTGTCGGTGATGAGAACCTCTGGGGCGCCGTGTCGAAGGACGATGTTCTCAACGAAGAACTTGGCTACCTCGGCGGCACTGCCTTTGGGCAGGGCTTTTGTTTCGGCGTAGCGGGTGAGGTAGTCGGTGGCCACGACGATCCATTTATTTCCGCAAGTCGACGTTGGGAACGGCCCCAGGAGGTCCATCCCGATCTGCTGGAACGGTCGCCGAGGAGGCTCGATCGGCTGAAGGAAGCCTGCTGGTCTTGTGGGCGGTGTCTTCCGTCGCTGACAGTCTCGGCACGTCCTTACGTAGCGGGCGACGTCGGTGGCAAGGCGCGGCCAGAAGTACTTTTCCTGTACTCTTGCGAGCGTGCGGGAAAGTCCGAGGTGTCCAGCCGTCGGGTCGTCGTGTAGTGCCTGGAGGACTTCTGGTCGCATTGCTGCAGGCACCACGAGAAGGTAGTCGGCTCGAAGTGGCGAGAAATTCTTCTTTATGAGAACGCCGTTTCGCAAGAAAAACGACGCGAGTCCTCGCTTGAATGCCTTTGGAACAATGGCGGTCTTGCCTTCGAGATACTCCACAAGGCCCCCTAGTTCCGGATCGGCTCGCTGTCGTTCGGCGAAGTCGTCGGTAGTTATGGTTCCCAAGAACAAGTCATCCTCCTGGTCATCCTGCGGCGGTGGGTCGACGGGGGCGCGAGACAAGCAGTCGGCGTCAGAGTGTTTTCGTCCGGACTTGTAAACGACGGTGACGTCGAATTCTTGAAGTCTCAGACTCCATCTTGCGAGACGACCTGAAGGGTCCTTCAGGTTAGCTAGCCAACACAAGGCGTGGTGGTCGCTCACAACTTTGAAGGGCCTGCCGTAGAGGTAGGGGCGAAACTTTGACGTTGCCCAGATGATGGCAAGGCACTCCTTTTCTGTTGTGGAATAGTTGGCTTCTGCCTTGGATAGCGACCGGCTAGCATAACTGATAACCCTTTCCGCGCCGGCAGTTCTCTGGACAAGTACGGCGCCGAGTCCTACGCTGCTTGCGTCGGTGTGGATTTCCGTGTCGGCGTGTTCGTCGAAATGCGCAAGTATCGGAGGCGTCTGCAGGCGTCGTTTCAATTCTTGAAATGCTTCGACTTGCGCCGCTTCCCACTTGAATTCCACGTCGTTTTTCGTGAGCTGAGTTAGTGGCTCGGCGATGCGTGAAAATTCCTTGACGAAACGTCTATAATAGGCGCACAAGCCGAGAAATCGGCGTACGGCCTTCTTGTCGGTAGGCGGCGGGAAGGCAGCGATGGCAGCTGTTTTCCGTGGGTCGGGGCGAACTCCAGACTTGCTGATGACGTGACCCAAGAACAGGAGTTCCTCGTATGCGAAGCGGCACTTTTCTGGCTTCAGGGTGAGTCCGGAGGCCTTTATTGCTTGAAGTACTGCGTCAAGTCGGCGGAGGTGTTCGTCGAAGTTCGAAGCAAACACAATGACGTCGTCCAGGTACACCAGGCAAGTCTGCCACTTCAATCCTGCCAGCACTGTATCCATAACCCGTTGGAAAGTCGCAGGCGCCGAGCAAAGACCGAAGGGCATGACTTTGAACTCGAAGAGACCGTCTGGTGTTATAAACGCGGTCTTCTCTCGGTCTCTCTCGTCGACTTCAATTTGCCAATAGCCGGTCTTGAGGTCCATCGACGAAAAGTACCTGGCGTTGTGGAGTCGACCAGGGTATCGTCGATCCGTGGTAGAGGGTACACGTCCTTCTTCGTTATTTTGTTCAGGCGGCGATAATCGACGCAGAAGCGTAGGGTTCCGTCCTTTTTCTTCACTAACACCACGGGTGACGCCCACGGACTCTTTGAAGGCTGGATGATGTCGTCGCGTAGCATTTCGTCGACTTGGTTCTTTATGGCCTCGCGTTCCCGCGTTGAAACTCTGTACGGGCTCTGACGTAGTGGCCTGGCGCTTTCGTCTGTTATGATGCGGTGTTGTGCGACTGGGGTCTGTCGAACTCTTGACGATGACGAAAAGCAGTCCTTGTATTGCAGGAGCAGGGTTTTGAGCTGTTCTTGTTTATGCGTCGGGGAGGCTCGGATTGACGTCGAAAGTTAGTTGGTGAGCTTGGTTCGTCGTAGCATGTTCGGTAAACTCGGCGAGGGCGAGGGCGTCGCTGGCTTCCTCATTTTCTTCGATGTAGGCGACCGTCGTGCCTTTGCTCACATGCTTGTATTCGTTGCTGAAGTTCGTGAGCATCACTGTTGCTTTCCCTTCACGCAACTCGGCGATGCCTTTTGCGACGCAAATCTGACGGTTTACAAGCAGGTGCTGATCGCCCTCGATGACGCCTTCGAAGTCTGTGGGTTTTTTGGTGCCGACGGAAATTATGACGCTGGAGAGAGGCGGAACGGTGACGTGCTCGTCTATCACGTTCAATGCATGGTTCCCCGGCGTCGTCTGGGTAGGCAGCGCTTTTTCTGAAGTTAGTGTTATCGACTCAGACCTTAGGTCGATGACGGCACCGTGGTCACTTAGGAAGTCCATTCCAAGTATCACATCCCTTGAGCAGTATTGTAGGATAACAAAGCTCGCAGGATAAGTCCGGTTATTGATGGTGACTCTCGCCGTGCAGACTCCAATTGGCGTTATCAGGTGGCCTCCAGCTGTCCGGATTTCGGGTCCACTCCAAGCGGTCTTTACTTTCTTCAGCTTGGCGGCGAATGACCCACTGACGACGGAATAGTCGGCACCAGTGTCGATGAGAGCGGTGACGTTGTGACCGTCGATGAGAACGTCGAGGTCGCTAGACCGTCGCCTTGCGTTGCGGTTAGCTCGCGGCGTCGGATCACGGCTGCGTCGATTTGTTGCGCTGCTTCCATCATGCTGCGTCGTCAGATCTAGCTCGGTCCGCGAGGTTTCGTCGGCAGGGCTCTGTCTGCTTGGCGTCGTGGTCAGCAGGTTTCGTCGCGGCGTCATCGTCGGCGTCGGCGGAGGATCTTCGGTAGTTCGACGTACAGCAAGCGCACCTCCATCGGTTGCTGCCCTTAGTTTTGCGGGTAAGGGCTCGGAGATCGGCCCCGAGCCGGACTGGTGTACTGCCTGCGATGCGGTGAGGTGTAGCGGCCTGGCGACGGCGAACGGGAAGGTCGTCGGGGTGTCCACTGCGCTCCTGTGAGGTAGTCGGCGATGTCACGAGGTCGTTCACCCGGCTGCGGACGCGGCCCGTTTACGGCGAAACCACGCAGTCCCATCTCCCGGTACTGGCAGCGGCGGTACGTGTGCCCGGCTTCACCGCAGTGGTAGCATAGGGGGCGGTGGTCAGGGGCGCGCCAAACATCGGTCTTCCTCGGAGGGTAGCGCTGGCTGGCAGGTGGCCGGTATGGCGCCGGTGGTGGTGGGGGGCGGTGTCTGGCGGCGGAACTGCGGCGGTGCGAAGTCTTCACGTGGGCGCGACGGGGGGAGCGTTACGCCGCGCTGCAGCAGCGTAGCTCATCGCTTGTGGCTCGCGCTGCACTGGTTCAGGTGCGCCCAGAACTTGCCGGATTTCCTGGCGCACGACGTCGGCGATCGGCTGCTCCTGAGGCTGCGAAGTTGGCAAGAATTTGCGCAGCTCCTCCCGAACGATTGCTCGGATGGTGTCGCGCAGGTCGTCGTGATGCAGTGCTTGAACCTCCCCGTAGGTCGTCGAGGGAATGCGGCGGTTGTACTGGCTAGTACGCATCTCCAGCGCCTTCTCGATCGTCGTAGCCTCCGAGACAAATTCCGTGACTGTCTTTGGTGGGTTGCGTACAAGGCCGGCAAACAGGTCTTGCTTAACCCCACGCATCAAGAAGCGAACCTTCTTTTCTTCGGACATGGTTGGGTCAGCGTGGCGGAAGAGTCGGGTCATTTCCTCCGCGAAAATGGTGACGCCTTCGTTAGGAAGTTGCACCCGTGTCTCCAGCAAGGTTGCAGCCCTTTCCTTTCGGACGACACTCGTGAACGTTTCCAAAAAAGTGCCGCGAAAGGTGTCCCAGGTTCGAAGAGTGGACTCCCGATTCTCGAACCAGGTCCTAGCTGCGTCGTCCAAGTAAAAGTACACGTGGCGCAGCTTGTCGTCGGCATCCCAATTGTTGAATGTGGAGACCCTTTCGAATGTCTCAAGCTAGGTTTCGGGGTCTTCACTTTGAGATCCGTGAAACGTCGGCGGCTCTCTGGGTGGCTGCATCACGATTGCCGCGGGAGGCACTGCGGCCGTCATCGTGCTTGTTGTCTTCGTCGCTGGGGCCAGGACCTTGTCGGGTAGGGGTCCGTATTCTGGTGGGAGACCTTGCTGCCTGCGGCTGGCTCGCTGCTCAGTGTTGACGTCGGTGTCCCCTTGGCGTTGTGGGCTTGGCTCACGGTTGGAAGGGGGCGTTCGGTACATGGACCGGGAAGCACCTCCACCAGATGTCACGTGGGTGCGACGTCGACGAAGGCAGCAGGCGACGTGTTTAAGATGAAACTGTTTATTAGGCCGAACTTGTGGCCGGTAAACGGAAAGTAAGATTACAGCAATACACGCTGGCACTGATAGCGGCGAACAGAGCGTCGGCCGTCGATCAAACTGAACATCGTTGGAGCGCGCCGGCTTTTATGCATCACGCGTCGAACATTCTAGCCTTATGACTGGTCATCGCGCAAGCTCTGGAATAATCTCGAGTGGTCGCGTCTTGCGCGCAATCTTAACAAAACGATCTACAATAATCGCGAAGGTTCCAGAACAATAAGGCGCGGTTTGAGCTGAGCTTTGCTAACGGTCTTTGCGGGCGAAAACCGAATACAACAAAAGTGAAAATAAGAATAGCGCGTGGCAATATGTTATGGTCCCAGTAGGAATCGAACCCAAGCATTCGGCGCGCAACTCAAGTATTCTACCACACAGCCACGTCAGGTCTCAGGACTCCTTTCGAAAAAGGCCCTATGCAGGCGGAATGTTGGTGAAACGCCAAATGTGGTTGCAGTTCTGCCCATCTAATTTTATAAACGTTACATATGTACTCCAATGATACAGGCTTCACATCGGGTGAGCGTCAATTACAGTTAAGCGCCATCCACTGAAGTTGGTATCGGTAGCACTATCCAGGGCTACCATCCTCGCAAACACAAGCGCTACATTTCAGCTTACAGCTTCTGGTGTTAGATATACCCATGTTGCTCTTGGCATCTTTACGCAACTGTAGAGAAGTGGTTATATAAGAAAAAGTCACAGTTTCGCCACTAGGGCGAATCAATGAACGCGATAGTAAAAAATTAGTTTGTCACACGAAGAACGACAAGCAGCTCGATACTTGCAACGCGCCGCCGCAGCACAAAGAAGGACGCTCGAAAAGGACGAATAGGTATACACAGGTCCAGCGTGAACTAACAACTGTCGCAGTTGTAACGTGTTTGTATTTGAGCAACGCGCTGCGAGTGTTCCACAATGCAGAAGCCGACGCTTCTGTTGTTGCCTCTGACGTGGCTCATACCTACTCAGGGGGGATGGGTCAAGGATTGATTATATGATACTGTTAGACTTTTCGACGCTGTTTGATACTTTTTTTTAACTGCGGCACGTAGAATGACCCCTCTGCGTCTCCTGCCACGCGGTGGCGTCTGAAGCCAAGTGCGACAGGTGTTATTTTTTTTCCCCTTCTACATCATGAGTGCATGGTACAGAAGGGAGCCACTTTTTCGTGCGCCTCTCAAGGGCAGTTTTCAATTTGAAAAAAAAAAAACTGTAAAAGCGTTGCGGGATAGAAAACACGCTCAAGCTGTTCCGAGATCTGGGTACCGCGAGCGGCAAATGGTGCATATGAATAGCTCGCCGTTATATCCCTGGCACGAGCATGGCGTGTGGCTGTGTTGGCTAGCGCAGCAGGCTGCGGAGCGAGGGGTCGCTGGTTCGAATCCCCGGTCAGGTGGTTTGAAATTTTTTTTATACTGATGCCTTTTTATATATACATATCCGGGACATGACGGCGTCGACAGACGGCGACGGCGAAAATCAGCCGAGGGTGTCCATATAATTGCTATCGCAATAAAAATCTGCCGACGAGTTTTTTCGGATTACTCCGACAACACGGAGCCCTACTTGTGCGCTATCACTTGAGTGGCGCGCTCCACTCGGCCGGAACCTGATGTGTGTTATACGAGTCAGACGTTTTCTTTTTTTTCTAATGGTGATGATATGCCTTTTGATGGACATGTAACACATGCATATGTGACACGTGCCCATGTAGCAACTCTCCGCTTTAACAATAACAATAACAAGAGAATATATTTAACAGAACATAAACTACGCAGTATATATGGGTTAAAAAGACGCCCCAGTAAGCAATAATAATCTTCGGGTTTTACGATGCGAAACCAAGATATGGTTATGAGGCACGTCGTAGTGTAGGGCTCCGGAAATTTCGACCAGCTGGGGTTCTTTAACGTGCACCTAAATCTAAGTACACGGGCGTCAAGCATTCTCGCCTTCGTGGAAAATGCGGCCGGGATTCGATCTCGCGACCTACGGATCAGCAGTCGAACACAATAACCACGAGACTACCGAGGCGGGTTGCGCCTTTTGTCCGCAGACGCAATCCGCCATGACCCAGCCATATACATCTTCGCTGTAAAAAGACCCGTCATGCCCGTCACCGTACCATAGGAGGCCGCTGGTTGGTTTGTAACTATACGGAACCCATAAGAATAACTTTTTCATTGTTACCGCTAGTGTTTCTTTACATTAGTGCACTGACTGTCATTTTGACTCTGAATGTGCTTGACTGTTTTCTTATGAAGAGTGCACCCGCCGCGGGTGTCTTGCGGTTATGGTGATCGAGTGCTGGCCCGGAGGTCGCAGGATGGAATCCCGGCCGCGGCGGCCGCCTTTCCATGGCGGCGAAATGCTAGAGGCCCATGTGCTTAGAGTTAGGTGCACGTTGACACACCCCAGCCGGTCGAAATTTTGGGAACACTCCACTACGGTGTCTCCCATGATCACATGGTGCTTTTGGGTTTTCAAAACCCCAACAATTATGATATTGGATAGTGCAACAACAGGCAGCGTTGCAGCGTTGTCGGTCATCGCAGCACAGCGCCCGTTTAGCGGTGTCACCTGTTAAGGTGTAAAGTTTCCGCGCAATCCTTTGCGCATGCCAATGTACTCTCAGCGATCGTATTACAGTAACGCCCTGTGAAATACACGAACGCAGCCTGGGTCTCACTTTCACCGCTCCTGCAGCGTCCACGAACCCCTCGCAACCGCTTATCGATACCGTGGCTAAAAAGATTTATAAATATATGTCGGTGTACAGTGTACACATATAGGCTTTTCCGTGTGAGATCCTTTTATCAGCGGCTATCTCTCTCCGGTTATCGACTCGCGTTGTATCATGTCCCGTGAGTACACGTGGACGAGAGTTATTCTGACGAGAGATCCTCAGTAGCAGGTGCACCTATCACCTGGACGAGACGCGTTCGAGCCTGAGCGATGAAGGTGGAAGTGGCCAGCAAGCGCAAGAACGTCCTGGGCGAGGGACCCCACTGGGACGAGCGTAGCGGCACTCTGCTCTACGACAATGCCCGTGGCCCGGAAGTGGTCCGCTACGACCCGCAGACCAGGACAGAGACCGAGATCCTCAAGCTGGGTAGGTTTCTTACAGATCTTCTTTTGCTATAATGGCGTGTCGTTGTAACGAAGACCTTCACCACCTTGACGAACTCGAAGCCCGTTCAAAAAAATCTGGCATTTCCACGAAGTGAATCATGACGAGTGGGCGAAGCACTGGGGATCGTTTTTACCGTAAATCACCCGTGAAATTGCCCACTCGCGCATGTAAATGAGTGACAACGCGTGTGTACAGTATATACAATGTGTTTTTGCCGTTGAGCCGCCGCTTCCCGCGTCCTCAACACCGGGGTAGCAGCTTGTTCGCTAAACGCGGTCCCATCCCACTCTGATGTTGGCAGCGGAGGTGCCTCAGGTGACTGCTCGAAGTCCTTGGACCAGGGCGGCATCTTCGGCTTGCCACACGAATGTCCCCCCTTTTTTTTTTCATATTCTGGCAACATGCACGGGTCCAACAATATTTCCCGAAGTTTGTTACCGCGAGACTCTGAGTTCCTTAGCATACAATGCATCTTTTTTTTCATTGATAAACCTTAAGTAGGCCCTAGAAGACGTCGTCAAAAGCGTATGACATCACGACGACGTTGAGCGAATACCAAGGCGGCATCGCCACTCGTACTTTTTCTTCGAGCGTTTTCTCCCTTATCAAGCGTGTTCTCACAGGAAGAAAGGTGTCCCTGCTTCAGTGCGCCCAGAGAGGAACATTCAGGAGTGTTTGATGAACTTGACAATAACCCATTGCCGGAGGAAAAGGTCTTAGGACACTGGCCGAGACCGTATTCAACACAGAAGGCTTTGAGAACGTTGTTGCGTTCTCAAAGCCTTCTTAACCTAACTAAGCCTCACAAACCTAACTTAAACTTATACTTCTGACTTAGACAGACACTAAGGATTGTCGTGTTCTAGTCTCTGCCCCTCCCCCCTTTTTTAACTCTTTAATCGTTTTGTCGTAATATCTCTTTTCTATAATCTTTTATGCCACTTACTCCTCTCGCCAGCACAGGGTAGCCAGTCGGTCTGAGAACTGGCTAAGCTCCCTGACCTTCCCTTTATTTATTTCTCCTCCTCTTAGCTAGCGTAATGCACGAATACGAGAAAGGAATGAATTAATTAATTGAACCTTTATTTCATAAAAGAGGTCGGCTCTTGGACGCAGTTTGGGATGTGGTGGGGAAGGGATTGTTGGGCAAGCAGTGCAGGTTTATTTAACTGGTATCAGTTCTTGCTGAATATAGATTTTTTTCTTCGCTCCAGCGTCCCTTTAGTAAGCTGCCACCTTTTACGCACGCGCAGACCACGAGATCGGCAACATTATACCGTACGCCGAAGACAACCGGAAGCTGATGGTGTGCATGGGCAACGGTGTCTACAAGGTGGACCTTGACACTAAGAAGACGACGCTGCTGACCGAGATGCTGGACAAGGACTCTCCCGTCCCTACACGCATCAACGACGGCAAGTGCGACGCCATGGGTCGACTCTGGGCAGGTCAGTGTCCTTGTGCGACGCATCTTAGCATTTCGTCAAAATTGATCAAGTCTCAGAAGATCGCAATGCGCGCAGGAGGGCCACAGGAGGGCAATGACCGCTCAGGCCCGGGGCACCAAACGCTTTTCCGTGCATGAGGTGGTTACTTTTACCGCAGAGATCTTTACCAGTGTCACTGGTTGTATGATGAAGCCTTGACGTCCTGTCGAATCTAGAGGAATTCCTGATATCAGTGTTCAGCCAAAGATAATGTATGCCACTTAGGGTAGTGGGTGGAATGCAAGCGCGCAGGCATTGCAGGAAGGTAGAAAGAAACGCGCACGGCATTCTGCTTGAGAGCGAGCCTTAACCGAGCTCTGAGGTTTATAAATGCTTGTTTGCAAACTGGAATATCCAAATTATCATTGAACAAATTTGAAAACTTTGTACATCTAAGATAATCCTGGAGTAAACAGCGATGCGCATATCGGCAATTAGCAGTTTTTGATAGTAGTCTACGCTGTATAATTCCGCAGCTTGGCTCAAGACGTTCCCCTTGTGCATGTTTTGTAATGAAATCAATAAAATAGACGATTTTTTTTTATTCTGTCGCCGATATTTTAATCCTAGGAAGAAACACCTTGTAGCTCAACTTCAGAAGACAGGATTAGCATTAAATGTTGCAATACGTTTATCATTTTGCGGCAGTACATTAGATGGATAGTCGCAGGGATGTCTGCCCATCTGTTATCAAATACATAAAGGAAACATACATATAATCATGTTAGTTTATTTCATATCTTCACCTCATTGGGCCCAAATCCGTTTTGTAATTCGATTCTTTATATAACTTCATATCCACATGTTTATAGCCATATTGATTATTATCTCCGTCTTGAATTCCATGCGATAGTCTGACCACTCCCTCGTTTAGCATTTTCATTCATTCGATATTTCATTTTTTGGTCTAAACTTCCAGTGTTTTTTCGGGTTCATCGGCATTTACCTTAAAACATCTTCACGCTTGGTTCTCGGCCCATCACCATTGTGGATGAGTACCATCAAGAAGAGGATATCATCATCGTCATCATCAGCATCAGCATCATCGCGTTTCGCATGCCTGCCTTTTAAATGCAGAGCACTTTAGGGGCCCGGCTTCTCGTCCATCCATGCATCTCACGTGGCGTGATCATGCTCACACTAAAGCGCTTAATAAAGGCCTTAAAAAAGCTAGCAGTGCTCGAAACCTGGTTAAAATGAACGAACAACGTCTAGAATAATATAATTAATAACAATAGCCAAGAAGTAATCGCCTAATTAACTAACATAGCTCAAAACACTTTGGAAACCTGTGGATGACTCCAGAGCAACGCAAGACAGGGCGCCACCGCCTCGCCAAGCGAGCGTATGCCCCACCTCCTACGCTTCGCCGGCTCTGCGTCGCTACATCTGAAAGGGAGAACAACTTGTCGCAGCTCGCTGCAGACGACGCGCATCTCAACTGCCGTAACAAGCAGGGGGCAGTCGATAAAGCGCAGCGAAAAGTAGCGCACATGTCACACACCGGGTTTGCGAATCTCCCTAACTAAATTCTAGTCGTGCCGGGGAGACCCTATACATGCTTACCTCAAACATTGACGTCATCAACGCTTCGGTAAACAGAGCAGTGGCAACTCTACGAACGGCAATCACTGGGTGTTCGTGTTACGTACCGTCTTAGTCCGTCCCTCCTTCCCGCGTCCCGCACCACCACAGCGCATGCGCGTCTCCTCACCCTCTCTCTCTCCTCTCCTACGCTCACCCCCTTTCTCTGCTCTAGGAATCCTCTACTCTACGGAGTGGCCCCGACGTCCCACATCCCGACAGCGGAAGCACGTCCCCTCCCGCCCTCTCTCCTCTCCTACGCTCACCCGCTTTCTCTACTGTAGGAATAGTCTACTACGGAGCGGCGCCCGCGTCACACAGCGCATGCGCGTCCTCTCCCCCTCTCTCCTACGCTCAGCCCCTTTCTCTGCTGTAGGAATCCTCAACTCTACGGAGCGGCGCCCGCATCCGACATCCCCACAGTCCATGCGCGTCCTCTCCCCCTCTCTCCTACGCTCACCCGCTTTCTCTACTCTAGAAATCCTCTACTCTACGAAGCGGCTCCCGTGCCCCCCCCCCCCCCCCACACACACACACACCCCATGCGCGTCCCCCCCTCTCCTACGGTTCCCCCCCGTTCTCTCCTCTAGGAATCCGCATACTCCGCTGGGGACACCACGGTAGTTCCGCGGTATAAAATTGACGCAGCGCGCCTCACTCTCTCTCCTGTGCAGCGCCGCGAAACGAGAGCGGCGACGTTTCTCCCGCTCAAGCTAACCATCTCCCCGCTGCTTCGCATCCCCACATGGTTCCCTTTAGCAGGAGAAGGGGAAGTTTTTTTTTTGTCTGTCTTTCTCATAGGGTTGTCGCCAAGTGCACATTTACAGCAAAGCTGTAAAAGTGCACTTGGTGGGGTAGAGGGGTGATTTTTTAAGTTGGACGAGGTTCATCTTCTATTCGGTGCAGTGATTCCCGAGAGAACCAATTGAACTGCACCCACGTATTTGTATAGAACTTCTTGAGCTAAAACATTCTCGTGGTTTTTCTCCGCAACCGATCGAATCACCACGCTGAACTTCACGTGTTGTTCTAGAAAAAAGTTTCATCATGCCGTATCGCTCGTTCCGTGTTGCAGGTTCACTGCCGATGAATGTCGACCTCGAGACCATGATCCAAGGCAAGAACAACTTCTGGTCTTACTCCAAGGGACAGCTGAAGCACAAGATGGACAAGATATCCCTATCCAATGGAATCACCTGGACGGCGGACAACAGGACCATGTTCTACAACGACTCTGTGCCCGGAAAGCTGTTCGCTTTCGACTTCGATCTCGCCTCCGGGGATATCAGTGAGTGCCCTTTCCTGAGCTTGCTCTTGGGGGATAGACTGGCGCCCAAACTGTGAGCCCGCACGGATGACCGTGAACATTATGGAATAACGTGACTTTTCTTTTACAGCGAAATATGTTATGAGATCACAACAGCCGCCGATTTCAGTGACGTAGTTGTCCCCCGCAGCCGCCGGTGTCCGTGGCAGCTATAGCGCACAACTAGACAAAAAAAAAAAGAACATGGTTCGAGCGGGGTTCGAACACGGACGTTCTGCGTGGCAGTGGAGTATTCCACAACAGAGCGACGCCGGCGCCTGAAACTCCTTCGCAAGAAGACCCCGTACAGGCGTCATGTCGGGCAAGGAATCGTTTTAACAGATGTAACATAGCATGGTAGCAAAGTGAAATAACCCCAGGCGTCACACAACGAGAAATTCGTAACGAGTAGACGGTTTCAAACTTCTCACCTATTACAAAAGGCTCCGCCCTAATTCTTCATCGTCATCAGTCACAGCATCAACAAAACGCGCATGATACCTCACAAACGCGCAGTGGGTACCTCCCTTCTCCACGGAATGATGAACAATGGCATAGTGGGCTCTTCCCCACTCCGCAAATTTATGATAATTTATGGCTCAATGGGTACCTTGCAACTGTACTTGTAGTAGCCGCCCCAAGAGAGTTTACAATGGACTCAAAAAAAGGCCGCTCCTGCATCTTTCACTGTGACTGTGCTGCGTGTTCCGCGCAGGCATGGCGTTTTTTAGATGCCAAGCAGCTTAGGGCGGAGTTCAATCCGGTGGTGGTGGTGTGCGTCCTGACCACCCTTACTGCGCATGCGCCTACTCTCTCCTACTCTCCTCCTTTACGCAGGTATTCGGTCGCCTTCTCTCCTCCTCCCCCGCGCTGCCGCTGCGCACTCTCCTCCTTTACGCGGGTGTTTACGCAGGCGTTCGGTCGCCTTCTCTCCTCTCCTCCCCCGCGCTGCAGCCTGTAAACCCACTCCCTCCTCTCCCTCCCCCCCATTTCATATAAGCGCGTGCACTCGGTCGAGGAAGTCTCGCTTGAATCGTGCGGTCGCCCCGTCGGTTCCCGGTCGCTGCAGTTGTCTCGAAAGCCTGCTACCCTCGCAACAGACTCGCGTTGTCTCTCTGTAGCGGAAGCGGTAGCTCGACGCCGACGCTTGGCTTCGACGGCCGAGTGAACGTAAACGGAAACTTGGTGTGCACCCCCAATGCTGCTTCGCATCCCCTCATGGTTCCCTTTAGTGGGAGATGGTGTAATTTGTACTTCTGTCGGTAGGCGTTCCATATGACCACCATAGTCGCGCGCAGGGTTCTCCTTCAGGGGGCGGGGCGAAGGTTCGTCGCCGCGCCACCCCTCCCTATTAGGTCAATGTATGGGGCAGACTTTGCGCCCCCACTCCCATTAGGTTACTAAGGGGGCGGCCGCCCCCCTGCCCCCCCTCGTGCGCACGCCTATGGTGACCACAGTCATCTAATGGTATAGCCGCGCAGCAAAAGGTGACGCAGCGAACCCACCGTCCTTCTCTTCGAAGCCACAAGCCCATTGCTTCTTTAGTTCTAGTAAGTACACAGCACACACGTTAGGGGTATCGTTCAGTCAAGAGAACGGAGGATTGGTCAACATGGAAAGGGTACGTCTTTATCATGGTACTCCTCACAGGTGCTAAAGGGAAACGATAGGCCTATACCTCGATCATGGTTCACATGCTCGCCCAGTCGTCCACTTTGTCGAGAGGCTCGTGTACTTAGATTTAAGTGCACGTTAAAGAACACCGGATGGTCGAAATTTCCGGAGCCCTCCACGGCGTCCGTCATAATCATGTCGTGGTGTTGGCAGGTAAAATCCAGATAGTATTATTCATTAAGTTGAACAGGAGGCCCAGATGACATAACCAAGTCCCGAGGACCAGCCAAGACTAGTTAACGGGACTGCACTCCGAAAGTAGCTGCACCCTCTGGGTACCCTCCCTTTTTTTCGCAACAATAATCGTTCGTCTTGCTTGCGTAGCCAGCGCTGTCTCATGTAGTTGGTGTGCTTTAACTTTTTCGTCGTCTTTGTCGGGCTGTAATGAAATGGACTTAAAAGCTTTCATTTTTCGTGTTTCAGTCGGATAGGTGGAACAACATTTCATGAAACTGGTTATGTCAAGTCTGTAGCTTCATTAGAAACGCAGTTGATTTCATGTTTGACTCTACACAATTACTGAGTCCTCAGAAGACGCTGCCAGAACCTATGATGTCACGTGGGAAAGGCTCGTGCTACAAGCTTAATGTGGCACTGCCACTTCGGTCTTTCATTTTTTCCGCGAGTTTTCCGGTTTACCAGGCACGTTCTCTCTTCTCTTACTCAATAATGCAAGTGGAATCACTTTTATTCTTACTCCGCATTTAAGTAGGTAGCCGAACGACGCCTGAGCGTTGTAACAGAGGAGATGAACGCAAAGAAGAGCAGTACACTTACTTCAAACAATTCTCGGCATGGCGTGAATAAACTTCAAGAGGTGGTCACCCTTCAGAAGTGTATCTGTCGTGGGCGCAGGTAACCGGCGCGTGCTGGCCGAGTTCAGGGTTACCCCCCGGCTACCAGCAGCTGGGCTACCCCGACGGCATGACCATTGACGTCAACGACAAACTCTGGATTGCTTGTTTCGCAGCCGGCGCTGTGGTGCAGGTCGACCCAGAGACCGGTAAGTGACATGTCGCAAATGCCTCGGCATGGCTGTGAAATTCGCATTAATCTGCTTTAAGTTCAGTACTTGTTTCTTAAAAGGACGCTCGTATGAGACAGACAGACAGACAGACAGATAGATAGATAGATAGATAGATAGATAGATAGATAGATAGATAGATAGATAGATAGATAGATAGATAGATAGATAGATAGATAGATAGATAGATAGATAGATAGATAGATAGATAGATAGATAGATAGATAGATAGATAGATAGATAGATAGATAGATAGATAGATAGATAGATAGATAGATAGATAGATAGATAATGAGGGAGGTCCCTGTTCCGCCTTTTCAGTTACATTTCCGACAAAGGCCCTAATGAGAAAGCGCCTAATGTCCATACAACTGGAGGTATATTCGCTAAATAACGTTTTTTTTTTATTGGCTTTAGGAATACTTGAACTTAAGTTCAGGCCTAATAGTACATAGAGTGAACGGCGAACGTTTACGCGAAAGAAAGTGCGCCACTAACAGCATTTTCGGTCTACATCACATTCGATGGTACGCTTTATACTAGTCGGCGACTTCAGCGTACACATTATGGACCTTAGGACCTAGCTTTGTCCTCGACTCTCAATGTCCGCTGTCACGCTATATAGAAAACCGTTGCTTTAGTCGAAACATAAGTGCGTATGTGAATAAAAAATGTTTACAATACTGCATTACTCTATCTGAGATTAGCGATACGGTTTTTCTTACATACGTTTACATACGTTTACATACGTTTACGCCTGCTTTCAGCTAAAGTCCTCACCAAGATCAACTTTCCGGCCAAGTACACTACGTCATGCTGCTTCGGAGGCAAGAACTACGACACGCTCTACGTCACATCTGCCA